>CATQJL010000305.1:26433001-26465785 GCA_958299035.1 Cylicocyclus nassatus | reverse complement strand
ATGCTTATCTACTTTGTTGTTTGTTGACACAACCACCGGATACCCCCCCCCCTAATTTTCAATATCTCCCCTCCCCTCCCCTCCCCTCCCCTTCCTTCCCCCCCCTCCCTCACAGCATTATCGTTCCTGCCGTAGACATGACGTAAAGGCTCTACAAAGCATAATTAGTAGCACACTCGTAATTATCATGTCAAATAACACCATTATCATGTCAAATAACACCACAATAACACCAAGTTCTAGCAAATTCTGAGAATTTCCAATATTGAGCCCCTCAAAGGCATGCCCAGGTAAAGCTGGACACATGGGGATCTCATGTGGATATAACTTCGGAGCACTAACTAAGCCGCTGCCAATCGGTAGCTCAGGTAGTGCTCTAACGGCTAAGGTATTCCCCTCGAAACCAGAGGTGCCATAGAGGGAGCCGATTCTCCCCCTACCTTCACTTTTGAGCTGGTACAGGGCGACCACCTTCACTTTTGGAATAAAAATTTTTTTCGCTGGACGATAAAGAAGGAAAATAAGCAAAACAAATGCAAAAGGGATCATTGAAAGCATATTTTTTGTATACAGCGTCATATATCAAATAGTGTATTTGGAATAAAACTCAGCGGAAATGTACGTTTTTTTTAACTAAATTTTGTTATAATGTACAGCGAAGAAAGTAGATCGATCCAGGCAGTAACGGCCGAGAACCAGAATTTTGAATAATTAAATAGTGAAAAATCATGCAAAATTTCCACTGTTGTAAATCTGTTGTTTGAAGATGTTAGCAGTTGAGACTTCATAGGTTTCAAAGAGTAAATGGTGCCCTACCAGAAAGTGAAGGAATCGAGTCGATTTGAGAGATAGTCGTCGAAAACCAGAATTCTAAAAATTTACGCCATTTTTGCGTGTTTTTTGATAGCTGACAGTTAAACTCATATAAATCTTGAATGTGAAGGTACATGATGTCGCGACTTCATAGGTTTTGTAGAGTAAGGTTTGCCCAGAATATATCTTAGTTGTACCAATGCATTGAAACAGCGCCGAGATCCAGAGTCTTGAAGAAGCAGGTGAAAAAGCGCTTTTTGAAATTCAACAGCCCATAACTTCTTCCGAACTGCATGAATCATGTAGCGACTTCATAGATTAGATTCTTCT
The DNA here is from genome assembly GCA_958299035.1 of Cylicocyclus nassatus. Classification (NCBI taxonomy): domain Eukaryota; kingdom Metazoa; phylum Nematoda; class Chromadorea; order Rhabditida; family Strongylidae; genus Cylicocyclus; species Cylicocyclus nassatus. Next base: position 26,464,642 of record CATQJL010000305.1, on the reverse strand, counting down.
CATCAAGAGCTTTCAGATGATATATAATATGTGGGGGTTTGGGGCCTCCTACGAATTATGCCCTTGGGGGGGGGGGGGACTTTTCATCACAAAGTCCCCCCTGGCGGATGAGTTATCCATTCACTATAATCTTCACTACTATTTATTTGAAGTCACTGCACTCTCCATGGCATAATGGTTTGTTGAAATTAGACAGTATATCAACCATCAAACCGCTTGCTTGTTCGAATCAAAATCATTTTGCTGGCAAAAAAAGGGGGGCATAGGTGCAAAGAGGGGCATGGGTACCATTTCCATGAATCACACTAATTTAGTTCTGTTGACTATAGTTGTAGAGCAGTCACATACAGGCTTTTATCACATTTTTGGTAATCCATTCCTAAAAATTGGACCCAAACTACATGGTGGAATCTGGTTAGAGTATGAGTAACTGTTTGTTTTGGTTCTTTTCGAAGGAACGCCAAGAGCGTATGGAATAAAAAGATAAATAAACAATAAATAAAAATTTCATAGCCTAAACGGCCAAATATTTGTAGAAATGATTTGAACCTGATTGGTCTTCTCAAGTATAACAAGGAAAGCATACTTGTTCGAAATGGCATTTGCTCGCAAAATATAGACTATCTTGTGGAACAAGGAACGCTGATTCTAAGTCTGTTTTTGATATCTGCAAAGCGCTTTTAAGAGTAAAGTTATGGGAATTTTTTCAAGCAAAAGTTGGAACGCACGACCATTATAAAACCATTCAGAACTGTAGCCTGGAAGCTCAATTGGGGCCATGATTATTGTCATTCATTTACGGCTTCAGTACCTTGAAACTAATAAACTTATTCCAACCATTACTACTCTCAAGCGGAGGAAAGACCTCAACAATGCTTTTACCTTAACCAAATCCTTAATTTTTTCCCTCAAAAAATTCCCACAATTTCCCTCCCAAAAGCGCTTTGCACGAAGCGTAAGCGGATTTGAGTCAGCATTTCATCTTCTAGAATACGGTCTACATATAGGGCATCCCCACTTCGGCCAGGTATTCTTCTCTAAGATACTTGAAGCGAAAAATGGGACAAACGAGATTATTGCTTGTTTTTGAAGGCAGTGTCCGGGCAAAAAGTCGCTTTTGGCTTTTGTGCTTACCCGAGCTTATTCGTTATGCTGAACCTGACAAGGGAAGGATGATAGGTCGAAGTGACCTTTTGGAATGAGCTTATACTAGGAAAACCTTCTTGGTGAGGCAATCAGAAAACTAATCTCGCTAGTTGCCGAACGGTTTTTAGGGGGGAGGGGGGAGTTATGAGGCCATTTTCTCCGGCGCAGCCGTCGCGTCTATTAATGAGCGATAAGCTAAACCTCGTCATGAGTGTGACAGTGGCGCAGTGGCAAGTCAGCGGTTGTGAAGCAAATGGTCGAAGGTTCGAATCCTGTTGATGGCATTTTATTTTGCAGTATTGTAGAAAGTCTATCGGGTGACAGTAAACAAGAAATACCTCATTGTTACGCAGTTGAAACAAGTTTACTGCAAAAAGCCACTATTCCTCCAGTCAGCTGAAACATCTTATATATAAAGCTGAATGTCTGTATGTATGTATGTATGTATGTATGTATGTATGTATGTATGTCTGTATGTATGTATGTATGTCTGTACGTATGTTCCGAATAGAAAATTCCATTTCTGAACCGATCCGGACCAAACTTGGCGCACATACACTAAGGGCCCCGGCGGGTGTCATAGGCTACTTTTCGTCATCGATCGATATCGATTTTATCGATTTTTATCGATTTTTTTGCTGAGTTCGCCTACGGGGCTGGGAGTTGGCACAGGGGGGTAATCGAGCATGAGGATTCCGAATACAATATTGGTTTTCAGGATTATCGATTGCTTTTATTGATTTTATCGATTTTTTGTAAATTTTGACATGCGAGGCTGGGAGTTTGCACAGAGGGTAATCGAGCATGCAGATTACGAATACAATATTAGTTTTCAGACTCGTCCATTACTTTTATCGATTTTATCGATTTTTTTGCAAAGTTTGAGCTAGGGGGCTGAGAGTTGGCACAGGGGGGTAATCGAGCATGCTGATCATCCCCAAGGGGGGTGATCAGCATGCTCGAACATCCCTGTGCCAACTCCTAGCCCTGTAGGTGAACTCTGCAAAAAATCGATAAAAATCGGTAAAATCGACATCGATCGATAACGAAAAGTGGACTGTGACACCCGCCGGGGCCCGAAGTGTATGTGTGCCAAGTTTGGTCCGGATACGGCGGAGCCGGGTAAGCCAGCTAGTTATACAATAAGTAAATCTGTGGGGATTGTGATCTTACAATAATGGATTTCAATGAGTCAACGCTGGAATACTACCACAAAATTTTTAAAGAAAAGAGCTTCCCGCAGCACCGCACTTGCAAAAATACAACCGATTGCAATCAGCAGCTTTATTACCTATCAGGGCAGGACACGCAGATAGAGACAAGTGCCAAGTATGCGCATATAGCAAAAAGCTCTGCTGCCAATCATTACGATGTTCTCGCTACAGCTGCGTGTTAATATATCATTGAAATCCATTGTTGTAATCATAATCCCCACAGATTTAAATATTGTAGAAGATTTAAGCTGATTGTAGGAATAGTGGCTTTTTGCAGTACATACCTTATTTCAACTGCGTAGCAGTGAGGTATTTCTCGTTTACTGTCACCCGAAAGACTTTTTACAAAACAACAGAATATGCTGGTTATACTAATCAGTGCGTCACCTCTGCTTCGCAGAAGCTGCACTGCTCCTACCGCCTGTGCGCCTTACACACTCGCAATAATGCCATTGAAACTCACCGCGCTATGCAGACTATCACGAATAATCTGTAAACAACTACTCTCTCATGATGCTTTTTCATGTAAAATCATTGATTTTGCGTGGATGAAACTTTTGCAGAAGAACAAACGCAAATTTGAATAGGTTTTCAAATTTTTCCTTGTTTTGGTTGTCCCTATAAGAACAACTAGTTGGCAAACCCAGCTTCGCCCGGCCCTGTCAATAATATATTCGTAATCAGCATGCTCGATCCCCCTGTGCCAACTCCCAGCCCCGTAGCTCAAATTTTGCAAAAATCGATAAAATCGATATTGATCGATGACGAAAAGTAGCCTGACGCGCTCCCTGCCTCGAAGTATATGTGTGCCAAGTTTGGTCCAAATCGGTTCAGGAATAAAAATTTCTATTCCGCATATACGTACACACAGACGGGCAGACAGACAGACACACATTCAGCCTTATATATAAGTTTATCACCGTGGGCTACATTTCTGCGCAAAAAACTTGTCAAATGCTCTGGTCAAACCTCGGCAAATAACCATTTTTGCAAACTCATACTTTTTGGCGCTGTTCATGTAAAGTAGTAGACTTTTGATCACGTTTTTAGGCCCAAGTCCTTGGCTTGCGCCTTAACTTGTGCAGCCTATCCATATTTTGCAAAAAGTGGTGCTACAGGGCCCAATTTTGCTAGTCAGCCAAGTGGACTCATTTGACGCAAATTTTTCAAGGGATCCACTCAATGAATTTGCTCTCGCTTTTGCATATTGGACTTCCATGCTGCTAGCATGCGCAATGCAAAATTTGGGCTCAGGATGTTCGCTGAAACATGCTCTACGAATTTCGTAACGGACAGAAAGACACACATACGGACACACAAAAAGACGTAAACAACTCTTGGCCCGTTATTATAAGTCATGATAGCTGTCACTACCTACCATATAGCCCACTATAGAAATAAACATTGTTCTCGGCATTGTGTGTAGCCGTCTTCCCTTAAGCAAGTTTTCAAACACGTATTGTGGCTTTTCACACACCAACGCCATTTCGACCAATACTACCCATCGGTGTGTGTAGATTTTTTTCAGAATGCTTTGGTCTGAAGCAGCAGAAGGTCAACAGAATATGCTGGTTCTGCTTAACGAGTGATTCATCCTTACATTTTCTCACATTAAGTGAAATTTTATATACTAAGGGCTTGGTACTGATATCATGATCTACCCCTTGCTTGACTCCCTTCGTAATCTTTTTTTACAGTAATGTGCATCAAACATAGGCGTGAATTTTGAGAACGGACGCTTCGAATTTCCAACATTCTCGTTCAACTGCATATTATTGAAATATTCGGCGGTCAAGACGTTTATGCCTTTTTATCTGCTTACTTTAGCAAAGCAATCAAACTTATCTTAAAAAAGGCGAGATACTGTTCGATAGAGCAACGCAAACTCTATAGGATGTTATTCATGATTTCGCGACAAGTTTGATCCACCAAAAGCTACACAAAATCCTAAGTGTTCTAAATGTTCAAAAAATCAAAAAAAACCTCCTCTCCTTCCAAAAAATTTCTGGAGGCCTACTGCTTGCACACATCTATACTTTCAATATCAGGCAAATCATATGCGCAGTTGCTGTATTTTTCCCTTGTCCAGAAACTGAGAAAACGAAAATTTTAGTGATTTTTTAAGGCAATGCTAATCCGCTCTCCCATAAGTATATCTCTGCTATAAGTCTAATTAAGTATTGGATAGGTCCGAAAATTCGTGCCGTTTTTTAGACCTACTCCTCGAATCATTCAGAACAAGTATACATAAACACCTTTGTTCTAGACAGAATCTTCCTCTTTTCAGCAGTAATATCTTTGTTCTAATTTCCTTGATGGGCGCTCAAAAATCGTCAGAGGTTTTCTTGGTTTTTACTTATAACTTTTGCTATTTTTGATCTTCGTTCAGAATTCTTGGAAATGCTGCAATAGTATCTAGTTAGAAGACAGAGTAAAAACAAAATGCAATGTGATGCAATTTTCTTGGCATCGATAGCTGTTTTTGGAAAATTATCATTTTGATGCTACCAAACTTGAGTATCCAAACCTTGTAAAACATCAGATGGCAAACAGTTGTGGTATCACTCGCTGCAGCTTCTTTTTCAACTTTTGAGCAAATGTTTTTTCTTTTTGATTCGTGATGACCTCGAGGAAAAGACTGCCGTAATTCTAATTTTTTGACTCTTCTCAGGCTGCGCCCAAAATTTTTGAAAATCACTATTTCGTGGTGGTAAAAAATTCACTTGTTTGTTTAAAATTGGTATTTAACATCAACTCTAATCAATTTTTGAAAGTTCTAATTTGCAAAGGTTTCATAATATTTGAAGGTTTCATGATATTTTTCATAATATTTTTCATATTTTATTATTTCATAATATTTTTATGATTGACGACTTCGCAAATGTGAAGACTTTTGAGAATAAAATGCTTTTAGAAATACTGAAAAGCCATCTATTGATGCCAAGAAATTGGGTTTTGTAGCATTTTATTTGTCTCATCCAAATGATAGCAAATCATTCTATAATAAAGAATGGCAAGGGTTTGCACTGACATGTTGACAAGTTGCGAAATGAGGCGCGTGATTGCGGTGGGTTGTGAAGGGTACAGATTTGCCAACATGGTTAGCGTGTTTTTGATGAGTAAGCATCGTCCCTCTTCGAGGGATGCTCCCGAAAGGGATGCGGCGACTAAGTGCAGAAAGGCTACAGTTGCAAAGGTGCCGACACTCTCGTAAGGTTGCTAATAGTACTCATCCCCCTTTTTCGCAAGCTTGAACTCTGCGGGTATGACTAATTTCGGAACTTGTGTTCGAGTATCTGCTATTCTTGACACCACCACCATTCCACATACTACATGCAGTTTTAGTCTGTTCGAATCCCCATTTCCCGCTAGAATGTCCATGGCACAGATGTTAAACAAAAGTCGCTGATGACTATGAGTGAGGACAATTCGTTTGTTTTCTTGACATATTGATTAATAAGCGGGAGCAGGGCACCCTCACAGGTAGAGCAGTTGGTAGAGCTTTATTTGTTTTTCTCGTGACGATCTGTTAGCCGCTCACAGGGCAGATTTTCGATCTTTTTTTTTTCTAGGCGGCTCGTAGTTGAGTATAGTCTTCATAAGTTTATAAAGCGATCTATTTAGAATATCGGGCTGTAAGATCCCTATAGGGCGGTTCTTCTCATAACTATTGAGCTGTGGGGGGAGGAGGGCTGGGGTTCTTTTTTATATCGGTCTGTTGGGGGCTCGCAAAGCAGTTATTTCTCAAATTTCAATCTGCGAGCAACCTACAGGGAATTTCCTTTCTACCATTATCAGTCTGTAGGCGGCGCGCACGGCAGTTTCTCTTCAAAATACTGATTTGTAATGGCCCAAATTGTGGTTTGTTTTTCTAGCGGGAAATGGGGATCCGAACAGATTAAAACTGCATGTAGTATGTGAAATGGTGGTGGTGTCAAGAATAGCAGTTACTCGAACACAAGTTCCGAAATTAGTCATACCCGCAGAGTTCAAGCTTGCAAAAAAGGGGGATGAGTACTGTCAGCAACCTTACGAGAGTGTCGGCACCTTTGCAACTGTAGCCTTTCTGCACTTAATCGCCGCATCCCTTTCGGGAGCATCAGTACTCTGCGTTGATACCACTGCCATCAAAAACACGCTAACCATGTTGGCAAATCTGTACCCTTCACAACCCACCGCAATCACGCGGGAGGCGTGCAAGTGGTACCCGGGCAGCCGACTGCTGCCGCAGCCAGCCGCCAGAGCTGCCGGCAAAGCCGCTGCAGATGGTAGAGTAATTATCCTCGTCGTAAAACTCTTGCCGAGAGGCTTCCTCGCACCTCATCGCTCTGAGGTGCGAAATCAGCCTCAGGAAAGCGTGATATCCTCGATCTCATTTTGAACAGCAAAAATCTCATGTTTTTTGAGAAACATGCAATTAAACAAAGGTGAATAGACGAGGGTTTTTTCTAGAGGAAAATGATCACAAAATCAAATCACTTCGGAAACTCAAAGAAAGCCTAAGCTAAAAAGGTTAGAAATTATCAATTTTCTAGAGATTTTTTCGCTTTCACGTCGAAAAATGGATGAGGACAATTACAGGAAAATGTCATGGATATAACGGTAAGAAAACTGTGTCAAAATGGTTATTTCATACATAGAGATGTTAAACGAGCTAAATAAGGCAAAGGTCAATCAAACTGAGTAAGTCAATGATAGCGTGATATCCTCAATATCTAAATCATTTTGAACAGCAGAGAAAAGCTTCTTAGAAATCAAATTCACTCCATGAACACTTTAGAATTCGAAATGCGGTTTGTTGAAGGATTTTCAGAGGTGGTTCTTTCAAAGTACTCTGCGTTGATACCACTGCTTGTTGTGAATATCGAATTTTTTTCATTATTTCTTTTATTTTCTCAAAATACCTGGAGAAGTAAACTGTGTAGATCAAAATAGTCCATGCTTCTTGGTGAGTTCCCCTTTTATGTCATCAGATGAGGCATGTTTTCATCTTTTATCATTGACCTACTCAATTTTATTGACCTACTTTGCCTTATTTAGCGAAGTGACTTGAACTCGTGATCATTTTCTGATCACGAGTTGTTTGTTGTTGTTTGTTGAATTTTCTTTTAAAGAACCTCTCCCCTGTTTATCTTTGTTTATTTGCATGTTTTTTTCAAAAAACATGATTTTTCTGCTGTTTAAAATAATATAGTATAGAGGATATCAGGCTTTTCTGAGGCTGATATCGCACCTCAGAGCGACGAGGTGCGAGAAAACCTCTCGGCAAGAGTTTAAGACGACGGGCATAATTACTGTACCATCTGCAGCGGCTTTGCCGACAGCTCTGGCGGCTGGCTGCGGCAGCAGTCGGCTGCCTGGGTACCACTTGCTACGCACCCCAATCACGCGCCTCATTTCGCAACTTGTCAACATGTCAGTGCAAACCCTTGCCATTCTTTATTATAGAATGATTTGCTAACATTTCGATGAGACAAATAAAATGCTACAAAACCCAATTTCTTGGCATCAATAGATGGCTTTTCAGTATTTCTAAATGCATTCTCAAAAGTTTGCGAAGTCGTCAATCATAATAATATTATGAAATAATAAAATATGAAAAAATATTATGAAAAATATCATGAAACCTTCAAATATTATGAAACCTTTGCAAATTAGAACTTTCAAAAATTGATTAGAGTTGATGTTAAATACCAATTTTAAACAAACAAGTGAATTTTTTACCACCACGAAATAGTGATTTTCAAAAATTTTGGGCGCAGCCTGAGAAGAGTCAAAAAATCAGAATTACGGCAGTCTTTTCCTCGGGGTCATCACGAATCAAAAAGAAAAAACATTTGCTCATAAGTTGAAAAAGAAGCTGCAGCGAGTGATACCACAGCTGTTTGCCATCTGATGTTTTACAAGGTTTGGATACTCAAGTTTGGTAGCATCAAAATGATAATTTTCCAAAAACAGCTATCGATGCCAAGAAAATTGCATCACATTGCATTTTGTTTTTACTCTGTCTTCTAACTAGATACTATTGCAGCATTTCCAAGAATTCTGAACGAAGATCAAAAATAGCAAAAGTTATAAGTAAAAACCAAGAAAACCTCTGACGATTTTTGAGCGCCCATCAAGGAAATTAGAACAAAGATATTACTGCTGAAAAGAGGAAGATTCTGTCTAGAACAAAGGTGTTTATGTATACTTGTTCTGAATGATTCGAGGAGTAGGTCTAAAAAACGGCACGAATTTTCGGACCTATCCAATACTTAATTAGACTTATAGCAGAGATATACTTATGGGAGAGCGGATTAGCATTGCCTTAAAAAATCACTAAAATTTTCGTTTTCTCAGTTTCTGGACAAGGGAAAAATACAGCAACTGCGCATATGATTGCCTGATATTGAAAGTATAGATGTGTGCAAGCAGTAGGCCTCCAGAAATTTTTTGGAAGGAGAGGAGGTTTTTTTTGATTTTTTGAACATTTAGAACACTTAGGATTTTGTGTAGCTTTTGGTGGATCAAACTTGTCGCGAAATCATGAATAACATCCTATAGAGTTTGCGTTGCTCTATCGAACAGTATCTCGCCTTTTTTAAGATAAGTTTGATTGCTTTGCTAAAGTAAGCAGATAAAAAGGCATAAACGTCTTGACCGCCGAATATTTCAATAATGTGCAGTTGAACGAGAATGTTGGAAATTCGAAGCGTCCGTTCTCAAAATTCACGCCTATGTTTGATGCACATTACTGTAGAAAAAGATTACGAAGGGAGTCAAGCAAGGGGTAGATCATGATATCAGTACCAAGCCCTTAGTATATAAAATCTCACTTAATGTGAGAAAATCTAAGGATGAATCACTCGTCAAGCAGAACCAGCATATTCTGTTGACCTTCTGCTGCTTCAGACCAAAGCATTCTGAAAAAAATCTACACACACCGATGGGTAGTATTGGTCGAAATGGCGTTGGTGTGTGAAAAGCCACAATACGTGTTTGAAAACTTGCTTAAGGGAAGACGGCTACACACAATGCCGAGAACAATGTTTATTTCTATAGTGGGCTATATGGTAGGTAGTGACAGCTATTGTGTATGCTGCAATCTACGACCTTCCTACCTTTACTTGGTTGCGCAGTACCCTAATAATGGTTTAGGTTGACTAAAGCGTATACTAGGCTTCTCCACGTATCACAATTTTCAAGGAAATTGTATCGAATCTGCAAAACTTGTGGAACTCCTTTCCCATCTCTAAACAGGGAACTGGCAAGAGAATTTTTCAAAATAAACCCTCTTCAACTACAGCTTTAGTCTTACAATTAGTTGCACTGAGTCGGAAGAAGTTACTCAATGGCTAACTCAGTACCCTCTCTAAACTAGTCACATTTGTCATTTACGGTGGATCTACTTACCGGTTTAGATGTAAGTCTTGTTATGCCAAGAGTGCAGCCTTGCAAATGTTAAAAAGTAGGGAAATGAAAAAATAAAAGCACTTTCAAAAACGTAGCAACGACATCTTATATATAAAGCTGAATGTCTGTATGTTTGTCTGTATGTCTGTACGTATGTGCGGAATAGAAATTTTTATTTCTGAACCGATTTGGACCAAACTTGGCACACATATACTTCGGGGCAGGGAGCGTGTCATAGGCTACTTTTCGTTATCGATCGATATCGATTTTATCGATTTTTTGCAAAATTTGAGCTACAGGGCTGGGAGTTGGCATAGGGGGGTAATCGAGCATGCTGATTACGAATATAATAATGACAGGCCCGGGCGGAGCCGGGTATGCCAACTAATTTTCCATATAATCGTACACATTCCGGCTTTGTCCTGTATAAAGATTCTCCTTTTCAGTTTATGAACAGCTTGCATCTTGTATTTAAAAAAAAGTAGTTAAGGTTGAATCTCCTTCACTACTCGCTTTTAATCGTAGAATGTGAATCATAGGTTGTGAATAAGCAACGATTGCAAGTATCTTATATATAAAGCTGAATGTGTGTCTGTCTGTGTGTCTGTCTGTACGTATATGCGGAATAGAAATTTTTATTTCTGAACCGATTTGGACCAAACTTGGCACACATATACTTCAGGGCAGGGAACGTGTCATAGGTTTTTGGTTTTGGATAGAGAAACGTATTGAATCGATGTGATGATCAACACAGGAAATCTCCCCTGTTTTTTAGCTACAGTCGAGTAGATTTTCCGCTCAATATATGTGCTTGCACAGAAGGTGAAATATGGTAAAAATTGCGCGTGAGGAATTAGCTTCGACTGTGAGCCGCCAATTGCGCGCGCAAAATGCCGACAGTGCTGGCGCAGCTACCTGTTCACGCGCGAATTTTACCGCATTTCATAAACTGTGCAAGCACACTATATTAAGCGGAAAATCTACTCGACTGTACACATTCTTCCTTATTTTGCGAAAAAATTTGGCGACTGAAGTTATGTAGTGGGATACAATAGAGCATCCTATACGTTATTTTGAAGCTATAGATGGAAGCTTTGATCTTTATGGAGTCACACTCGCAAGGCTGCTACAATGCTCAATTGGGTTGATCGAATATAACGGACGGCACTAGACTGCAACTAAAAAAGACAAAATCCTGGCCTCCATTAGCTTGGTTCTTTCGCAGACTTCCCTAAATAGATTGAGATTTGGAGAAATAATTTTTTGTTACACAACTTTAGAGAATCTTTATACTTCTGCTTTTGTCATATTATATTCGTCAAAGCCCCTCATCTGCTCAATATGAGGCAAAGTCGAAGTAATAAGGCAGAGTCCACAAGCGTGGAGTAATTTCTTTATCCAAGCTACTTGACTTAGATATTATTTATGTTTTCTCAAAAGTTTTTTGAATGAATCAATCTGTTTTTCCTAATAAATTTAGTGTACCATTTGAAAGAGTGAAGGAAGCTCTGAAATCAAGAAAAAGATGATTCAAAAATGGCAAACTCCGCCCCCAGCCTCTCTCACTTAACCTTTGATACAAATGGCTTGGCAGCTGGAAGGCGAGGCCTTGTGCCCTAATTAAGGCTTCTCGTACCGGCGACGCAATCTGCGCCTCTCTCGCGCGCGTACTCTTTGATCATTATCTAGCCTTAATTAGGTCACGAAGCCCCGCCTTCCAGCCGCCGCGCCAGTTTCAAAGGTACGGTCGAATCATGTCGTATGATCATGTGTGTTGTGTGTCATTGCACACTCTGTCCACCTTTGACGTTTCCATCCTCGATTCCTGGGGTTTCCGATTTGAGTATTATTACCTCAAAATGATGTAAGGGATAGCAGTCGGTCAGTCTCTTCCGTGCGATTGCAAATACGGGATGAAGACGCCAAAAGTAGACGGCGTGTGCAGTGCACACATGATCAGATGAAATGATTCGACTGGTTTTAAAAATTTTGGTTTTGGCTCCAAACTTTAGCTGGATTATAACTTAAGTGAATTTTAGCTTTTAGAACTTGCTTCAATCTGTCGAATGTTACCCTGGGTCTGCATTTTTTAACTCATTCATAAAAACCTCAAAATTAATTAATAAAAAAATTATCCAACTCATACTACAACGTTTATACAGTTGTAAGCATTTCCATCTCCCTTCAGAATTTGTTCAACAAGCAGAGCACAAACTCATGTAATTACTGTATCTTATTCAGCTTCTCCTTAAGTCTCAACATTAGTTTAACACTATCAAATGCTACTCATAAAAAATGAAGGAGACCAAGTTTCTAGCCGAAATTCCAAGTGTTGCCCTTCCGAGTTGCAGCGTGCAATCGTCCTCATATCTCCACCTCTTTTCTCAAGCCAAGTTTCACTCTTAGGTCTAAGGCATACTTCGCGCGATTCCGGTCGCTGCGTGATTTGGCACAACAGCAGCTCTTCGTAAATCATCGTTGATGCACTGCTTTTGGTCAGAAGTTGATCCTTTGCAACAATTTAGACAAGCTACCCAAATATGCCTTCGAAAAGAACGCACGACAAATTTGTAGAAATTTGGCAAATTTTCAAGTCGCGTAAAGGTGGCGATTCGACCAATCGCGTGAGGTATGACTTAGGCCTTACAATTAGACGTATGTATAAAATCTAAATCTACAACGTGCTTGAAAAATCCCTCAAATTTCCCAATTTCTTGGATTAATTATTTAGTGTTCATAAAGAGGAGGACTTTATAGAAAGTATGGATCTTGCTCTAAATACAGTGGAGTGATTTTTACAGTCATTTAGATTACGGTCAATATCTTTTATATATGAGCGACTATGGGTTACACTTACCCGCCTATAGATGTTGGCTTTATGAGTATCTCTGTCGGATTTTTTCTATCAGCTGTAAGTTACATAACGTTAGACTACAAAGTAAGACCCATGATAAGCAGCCGCGGAGGCCCAAATGATAGAATCTCATGGCTATTGAACTTAATCTTACAAACTACTAAAGTATGCGCCTGCCCATCTTTCGAATACTAAAATGTTTTTGGAGCAACTCAGTACAACGCAGCTCGATGGAGAATGTGCGATAGAGACATTTGATGTCACTTCGTTGTACACAAATGTCTCCAATGAAGATGCTATGAAAGCCGTGTATGAGCTGCTTTCGGAACATCAATTTGCTCTCAACATGTATGGGTTTATCTAGACAAATAATGAAACTTCTGAAGGAATGCCTGAATTGCAGCGTATTTCGATGGTCAGGAAGGTATTACAAGCAGGTACGTGGTCTAGCGATGGGGAAAAGATTGGCTCCCGTCGTCGCAATCGTCTTCATGTGAAAAATCGAGAAACCTGTACTTGATCGTAATCCCTTACTCTTTTCTCGATACAATGACGACTGCTGCATCATATGTCCAACTCAAAGTGAAATAGACATATGCTTCGACATTCTGAATAGCCAGTCCCCTAACATAAGATTCACGCGGGATAAACCCGATGAAAATTGGCTAGCATTCCTTAACGCCCGCAAGTGTCTTTATCTCACGGATCATACGTAACGAAATGGTTTCGTAAACCCGCCAGTAAGAATATACTGATTCACTACCGCTCTGCGCATCCTTGGAGCTTGAAACGGTCCGTGATAGGAAACATGTTCAAGACAGCAAAAACGGTTTCGTCCAATGTTGAACAGCGCAACACATCGATAAACCTTGCCAAACAGATTTCATATTCCAACGCTATTCTATGCTATCCCACAAATGGTGCATCAAGGCATACCTGTAAGCAAGAATGCAGACCGATCGAAATGAACCACTCAACAAAAATACCGTTCTGTGTTCCATTCGTGACTGATGATTTCAGCAGAGCTATCAGAAAATCTTTAATAAAGCGGGCCTCGATGTTTCCGTCAGAGTTTTAGATATACCACCTCCTAATCTCAAAAAACAACTTAGCCGCAGTCGAGCATATGACGAAATCTGCACGAGCGCTGATTGTGTCATCTGCCCGTCTGGAAAAGCAGGCGACTGCATAGAAATAGGAGTGGTATATCTTATAACATGTCAAAAATGCGGTGATCAGTACATAGGAGAGACTGGCAGACCCTTGTGCACAAGAACTAAGGAGCATCTTGACGGCCTTAGAAAATCTAAAATGTCCACACCTTTGCGTGGATAGCGCTCATAGCGCAGCTGCAGCGCAGTACTGGTCGTTCGGTCTTCACATTCCGATCTGGCAAGGCTGAGGTCAGGCTTTCAACATCTACTCTGCCACTCCATCACATAGTCAAACTAAATCCATTGCCAAACACGGACTTCAACATCGAATTTTGCCACGTTGGCAGTTAATAGTTGTAATCAAGGTTGAGGTTTAATGTTATCTTTTTTTCGATCCCGTCCCTGGGCCAACCAAGCCTTCTTCCCTCCGGGGCCGGACACCGGAAATTGGTACCAGAGTAATCTTGGGGGATAGAAGCACTGACCTAGTAAACGGCTGGCCCCGCAAGTCACTGTAATAAGCTCGAACGCGTACAATTGCCTCTTCGACTTTGAAGTAGTGGGCATTCAACGCATTTCTGTAGAGTGTATTGAAAACGCCGAATCCTTTATTGTTATTAATCAAGGTTATGATGCTGATTTGATAGAGCAACTCTTCTACGAGCAGCTTTAAGTGTTAAGTAAAATCATTTGTACACGCTACTGCATAAGTGTGATTACAAAGAACTGTAAGAATATCCACCAGAAAAACACGCTTACAAAGAAAGTTTAACAAACCGTCACACCAAGAACAATATCAAGATTCACTCAAAGATGCCGCTAACAAAATTAGCAACAGCAACACTAATGACGCTGTTGATCCTAAGGTATGTGATACTGTTTTCTTATGCCATACGAGGTTTGGTGAAGCTCTTTATTGCGGCCTTACGTTTCGACTTATCGTCGTCTTCAGAGGCCTAAAGTGGTGCGAGATTTTGACCTTGTGCTCTACTCCACCAAATGCCTTATCAACCTCAAGCTAGTTTCGAACCCCCCACTGATTTCACTAACAATACTCGTAGAAAGTCAAAGACGAACCAACCCTTGCTTCGCTTCACCGTTGGAGCACTGATGGTATTGTGCAACCACGTCCTTTGGTGTCAGTAGTGCCAATAAGCCATTCTAGGAAGCTTATGGGTCGGTGTAATCACTACTGATTTATAACTCACATAGCGGTATAAACGGCAAGAAGTCATTCGTGATCGTTAAACATTCCTTTCTGTTGTTCATCGATGGGTTTCTCTGTGAGATCCAGAATGCTTCGAGAGTTTTTCGCGCAGATGTGTTAGTCTCGCAAGCCAAAATCGTGCACTTGATGTCATAGTCTGCATCACCATGTTGTTCATGCTTATGTTTCCCGAGTGGTGAGTTTAGACCGCCACGTCGTTTATCGGCTAGATGTTCTTCAAGTCTAACACTTAACGGTCTTCCAGTCTCTCCAATGTAAAACGCGCCGCATGTTATACAGTCTATTTGGTAAATCACTCCAACTTTCGCGCAGTCGCCAACATTGCCATACGGACCAACTCTGCATTCTTTTGTAATGCAAAATTTGTCATAGAGTCTATTGCGTACAAGCTTTTTGCTCGTGCTCGTGCTCGAGCAACGATATCATTTTAGTGGACATACCATACTAATCTCACCACTCGGGAAACATAAGCATGAACAACATGGTGATGCAGACTATGACATCAAGTGCAAGATTTTGGCTTGCGAGACTAACACATCTGCGCGAAAAACTCTCGAAGCATTCTGGATCTCACAGAGAAACCATCGATGAACAACAGAAAGGAATGTTTGACGATCACGAATGACTTCTTGCCGTTTATACCGCTATGTGAGCTATAAATCAGTAGTGATTACACCGACCCATGAGCTTCTTAAAATGGCTTATTGGCACTACTGACACCAAAGGACGTGGTTGCACAATACCATCAGTGCTCCAACGGTGAAGCGAAGCAAGGGTTGGTTCGTCTTTCACTTTCTACGAGTATTGTTAGTGAAATCAGTGGGGGGTTCGAAACTAGCTTGAGGTTGATAAGGCATTTGGTGGAGTAGAGCACAAGGTCAAAATCTCGCACCACTTTAGGCCTCTGAAGACGACGATAAGTCGAAACGTAAGGCCGCAATAAAGAGCTTCACCAAACCTCGTATGGCATAAGAAAACAGTATCACATACTTCACGATGCCGAGGTTTCAACAAAAGAGGACAAGCCAACTGTTGATTCTGACAAACCCAAAGCGCGTGTCTCCATAATAGGCAATTTGTCCCTGTCAGAAGACGCTCGTTCCGTCTTCGAACTTGGTGAAGGTTTTCTCCAATTCAGCCTAATGGACCAAGAGTTTTGCGTAAAATTGTCGGCAGTCTTCAGTAGATTCACAAATAGCTACGTCTTGTGGCTAACAAAAAGGATTAGTCAGCAATAAGCTCGTAAATGTAGAAACTTCTTTTCTATATGTTTTCTTATGCCTGTTTTATAAGCCATAGGAAAGCCGTAGCCAATTACAACGCAGACATCAGATTTCAGACTTTTGCTACATCTGCCTGCTCTCTTCTCGGTCAAATTAAATAGGGCAAAAGCAAATTAACCTCATCACAGAAACGCCGTTTATGTGAAGTCCGTAACCTTCGCACTCGAAAGAGGTTCCTTTAAGTGATAAAGGAGAAGAGTTTGTAGTCATTTCACCAGAACTTGACGAAGCCTATAGCACAAGTCCACTTACAAGATGATAGTCTCACAAACTTTCTTCCACTGAAAAGTACAAGAAGCAATATTGTTGGTTAAATAGAACATGAGAAAGCGTAGCTTGTTGCGCAGAATTACCAAAACGCACCATCTCAGCACTCAAAAACATTTTACCTATCTGTCCCGTCCTCTCTACATAGATTAAAACACATAAGCCATCATCTACTCGCTTAACATCGACCGAATCGCACGAACTCAGAATTAGGCTTGTAATAAGTGGCATAGACGATCCAACCGACAAGATCTTATTTTTTCTGTACGTAATTCTCTCGCCTTTACTCAACTACTTCCATCCATCTATCTAACACCCAAATATTCGCGCCTGCGGAACATCACTCCGACCATCGGTAGCGTTGTAGAGTCTATCAGTTATGTCTCTCTACACCAATGTTCGAAACGATGCAGCCATGCAGGCAGTCTTTGAACTCTTAACACACCATCAATCCGCTCTTGACATGTTTGAATTTGGTATTAGGGGCATAATGACTCTTGTAAACGATGTCAATGTTCCATTTTCCGATGGTCCGGACAATACTACAAGCAGATCAGAGTTCTGGCTACGGGACAGACAATGGTTCCGTTATTGGCTGTCATATTCATGTCCAGAGTTGAAGCGCCAGTTATGAAACGCAAACCTGTTTTGTATTGTAAATGCATAGATGATGTTCAGTAGTTCCCACTCAATGCAAAATGGACACTTGTTTCAATCTCCTAAATCGGCAATGTTTGCAAACCAAATTCGTTATAGAGAAACCCAAAGATGACTGGCTTGCATTTTTGAACGTGCAGATAAGAATTGACAATGGGGGGTTTAAGACAAAATGGTATCGCAAACATAGTTACAAAATCTTTGTGCACTACGTGTTGGCATATTTGCGCTGGGTTAAGAGTTATAAGAAATATGTATAAAACAGCATCGCAAGTTTCATCTGTCAAGAACGCAACCATTCTTCAAAAAAGGCGAACAGTGTAGCAAGTAGTAATGGGTACCTTTTACAAATGTTCCATGAATCTCGCCGTTGTGCTGCTAGACGGGTAAATTTCGAAAATCAAAAGATTCGTCCAGCCTATCCTTCATTTTAGAAAGAAGGAGTCGGGAGTTCGTAAAAGCTTAGTTCAAGCCGAGTTAGAAGATATAATAAGGGTGATAGAGATGCCTCCAACAAATCTCAAGCAGTAAGTATGCAATTGCTCCTGTGATCGTCTCTGCATGACCAACGCTTGCTCAATTTGTCCGTAGGGTAAAGAAAGAGATTGTATGGTATCTGGCGTTGTCTGCCAAATAACATGCATGCTTGCGGAGCTAATTACATAAGAGAAACAGGACGTCTACTAATTTCTCGTGTCATAGAACATCTAGACGATCTGCAAAAGACCAAAATCTCTTTACTTGTAAATGGAATGTGTCCAAAGCTGCGGGATCTGCGGGACTCATGGGATTCGCGGGATTCGCGGGAATTGGAACTTTCTTCTAGAACGAAATTATTCGAAGTATGCAAGAAGATTTGGCTTTAGCTTGATGAGACGAACCTATTGGAATACGGTATGCCCTCATTCATGGATAGGTTAGACATATGATAACATCGGTCATTTTCTACGATGATGCTTGTGTGAAGATGTACCACAATGTTAAATGCAAATAACAGGTTTTGGTATGAAGGTCAGTATCAAACAATATCGCGAAAAATTGAGCCATTATTCGCCCTTATCGCTGATATCATTTTAACTTTATCACTGATGATGTCGCAAATCGGTATAATTTTTGGAATATGGTAAGGAAAGTACCGTAGAAGCAAACTACCTCAGTACCTGTGCGAACTTGTATCGCTCTATCTCCCATGATAAGTGATCTACAATCGTCTTTTGCGGTTCTATTGCTCGAAGCAGTTTTAAAAACCCTCACCAACAGTCGAATGATTGCTCATCGGCCTATGCCACGGCTGCCCATTTTTACCCGTACCGCATTTCTGCTTATAACTCGCTTCAGGGAAGCCTGAGAGAGGAAAATTTGCACGCATGTTGACGAGGAAAGTGGGAAATCGTCACACGATTTTGAGCCACTTTATCTGACCTTATCATTTACATCATTATCTTATCATTTGTCGCTAAATATCACATGCTTGGATGATTTTTGGCATAATCAAAGGCATTGTCCAGGTAAATCTGGGCACGTGGGTTTTTGCCTGGAAAGTGATGAGGAGATTCTACTTAAGATCAATCATTGCCCAAACGTCAGCGCAAACGATCCATTCGCGCCTCAGAAATCAGTCCCCAAATACTCCGCGTCTGCGCCGCGACCGTACCTCGCGAGTGACTTAGGACGAACCCCAGCACGAACGTAGTGTTAAGGTGAGCGAAGTCATTTCTGGTTACAATCATGGCGCAGGCGCGAAGGGTTTAGGAACAATTTTTCAGTCATAGATAAGTCATTTGCGCTCATACAGTTTAAGGTAGCCTTGTGTATCAAAAACTTTTTGGATATTTTTCTCAATCCCGAGGAGAAAACCAAAATTTTGCTGCTGCTGGCGCTGCTCTGCACCTTCATGCAGCAGGTTTTACTTGTGTGTGTGTGTGTGTGTGTGTGTGTGTGTGTGTGTGTGTGTGTGTGTGTGTGTGTGTGTGTGTGTGTGTGTGTGTGTGTGTGTGTGTGTGTGTGTGTGTGTGTGTGTGTGTGTGTGTTGAACGTATGTTCCGAAAAATTCGTCACACATACATTTCGGGAAGGGCGGGTGTCGTAGACTACTTTTCGTTTTCGATTGAAATCGATTTTAACAATTCCTCTCAATATTTTGCTCAATTTGACCTGCGCGCCTGGGAGTTGGCACAGGGGCTAAGTAAGCATGCTAATTACGAACACAATATTAGTTTCAGAAATTACTGATTACCTGATTCTCTCGATTATTGCGAATTTTGAGCTATGGAGCTGGGAGCTGACACAGGAGGATGAGCATGCTGATTACGAAAACATAGTGAATGCGTGGTACTGACCTACAGTGACCGCCAAAAAGTTGCGGACAAGCCTCCCTCTCTTTTTCATCGCTCTATTTCAGAAGGAAAACAAGGATAAATAAATCTAGTAATTGCATGAGGTGATAGAGCTCTTCAAGATCTACAATCTACACTTTGCGTTTTTCGAAAAACATGTATTCTAAAAATTTTAAAAAACTTTTTCTAAAAAAAGTCCGAAAATGGCCGCGTCACAATGTCGCGGACAATAATTCTTCGAACGCAAAAATTTTCTTTTGAGTCTTATTCTGAAGCGGAAACACAAGTAATCCAAACGGGTAAGCATACTACTATACAGAGCTCGTCAAGAACTACACACTGGTTATGGTTCCTTCCCAGAAAACACAAGCTTGAATTTTATTTTGCTTCTTTTCAAAAAACAGCTTCTAATTCCCTGCTTCAAGCCAAATTTCTTCACATGGAAAACCACGCGAGACATTCAAACAAAGCTATTCGGATAAAATGGATGCCCTTTCCCATCTTCTATGCATCGAACATGTGCTGGTGAGTTTCTTTGCTGAAAATGGCTTCTGACAGTGCGTGTACATGACCCCACCTGCACCTCACCACTGACTTATACCGCTTTGCAGGCTTGTAACTCGGCTTGTAGTCAATGTATGAGTCTGCAATTAGGCTCATTCGAAAGAACGAGACTTCTTCTACACGATGGTATGCAAAAGAGGTGGGTGTAAGGAACAGCAGAGATTTGACGGATGGGGTGGAAAAATGCGGCCTCCGTGGTAGGGTGAGGATATCCAGTTAAAGTTGAATAGAGCTTCTTTCGCTACCAGTTCAATCCTGGAAGCTTAAAACTGTCAATGTTCTTGTAATAGATCCATTTTGAAGCTCTAGAACTGTTTTGGTGTTGATAAGAGTCTGCACGACCACTGAGGCCGCATTTTTCCACCCCATCCGCCAAATCTCCGCTGTTTCTTACACCCATCTCTTTTGCATATCATCGTGTAGAGGAAGTCTCGTTCTTTCGAATGAGCCTAATTGCAGGCTCACGAATTGACTAGAAGCCGAGTTACAAGCCTGCAAAGCGGTACAAGTCAATGGTGAGGTGCAGGTGGGGTTATGTGCAAGGACTGCCAAGAGCCATTTTCAGCAAAGAAACTCATCAGCATACGTCAGATGCATGGAGAATGGTAAAGAGCATCTACTTCATCCGAACAGCGTTGTTGGAATGTTGTGAATAGGTTTCCATGTGAAGAAACTTGGCTTAAAAAGGAGAATTAGAAGTTATTTTTGAAAAAGAAAAAGCAAAATAAAACTCAAGCTTGTGTTTTTTGAGAAGCAAACATAACCAGTGTGTAGTTCTTGACGAGCTCTGTATAGTAGTATGCTTACCCGTTTGGATTAATTGTGTTTCCGCTTCAGAACAGGACTCAAAAGAAAATTTTTGCGTTCGAAGAATTATTGTCCGCGACATTGTGACGCGGCCATTTTCCGACTTTTTTTAGAAAAAGTTTTTTAAAATTTTTAGGATACATGTTTTTCGAAAAACGCAAAGTGTAGATTGTAGATCTTGAAGAGCTCTATCACCTCATGCAATTACTACATTTATTTATCCTTGTTTTCCTTCTGAAATAGAGCGATGAAAAAGAGAGGGAGGCTTGTCCGCAACTTTTTGGCGGTCACTGTATATAGGTGAAAGCGTGAAAAGGAAATGCTGTGAGGATAAAGGCGTGGATTTCATTGTAGCGTAATATAGATAGGACTCTGGGGAGCCGGGTGTGCCAGCTACAGGTCCCGGCACGAGTCGGTTTCTAATGTTATTGAAAACAAAGTCTCCCCTAACTTTCGAAAGTGTTACGAAGTCCCCTTTGACCTACCTGTTTAGGAGAAGATGAAAACAAGAAAGATTTACTAGTTTGAAAGAAAATACGTAAGATAAGAGTGAAAATCCAAATTGAAGCTGAGTACTAGGCGTACACAAGACTTTGGCATTAGAGCGCAACATTTAACAAAGCGAGAAGAAATGAAGGCAAAAACAAAGGAAAGGCAACGATATGAAAATGTTTTTATGCTCAGAGATGGATTTTTTACTGGGAAATCCGTTCATGCTAAAAAGATCCGAAACTTATGTGAAGTGACGAAAATAGTGACGATCTCAGATCGTCTGGTAGCCGTCTGGGGACGATCTAATTTTGGAAAAGCTATTACTTCACATAAGTTTTCAAATCTTTTTACACAATAGTTTCGCAAATAATTTTCTATACATGCAGTTCAATTTTGGTATCATATGCTTCTGTGTGCGCTGTAAACAAGCAATTTGTTTATTTAAGCCTTGCTTTCAAATCGCGCGCACTTTTCGCCATGCACAATAGAGCATGTCAATCGTGTGATAACCTGTTCGAAAAGCTTGTGTTCGACTAAATGGCGCTTATTCTTGGTGCTTGGTCTTGACTCGTCAAAAACGATATCCCCTTTGCTGTTTGCTAAAAAAACGAAGTCCAGCCTGCTTTCAGGCGATCTGTGTCGGCCCCTGGCCAGCTAGTACAGTGCAAGACCAGGGTCGCAAGTAAGCGAGTCAAAGGCGGTGTTGGACAAAATGCAGATTTCGGATTTTGTGCTTATCTGGGCCTATTCGCTATGTTGAGCCCGAAAATCCGCATTCAGGGCCTTGCACGAGTCGGTTTCTAGGGTTTCTGAAAACGAAGTCTCTCCTGACCTTTGGAAGTTTTACAAAGCTCCCTTTGACCTACCGACTTAGGGGAAGATGAAAACAAGAAAAAGGTATTAGTCTGAAAGAAAAAACATGAGATAAAAACGATACCCGAAATGGAGCTGAATACTACGCATGCACAGTGTTTGGCATCGGAGTGCGATATTTAACAAAGCGATTTATGAAGAATCAAAACAAAAGGCATAGGAAAGGCAATGATATAGAATGTGTTTGTGCTCAGGGATAGATTTTCAACCAGGGAATGTCCGTGACTAAAAAATCCAAAACTTATGTGAACTTACAAAAATACAAGCTTAAAACGATTTCAGATCATCAGGGACCGTTTGGAAAAAATTAATTTTGGAAAAGGTACAAATAAGTTGCCAAAACTCTTTGCATAATTCTTCTTTAAATAATATTCTATGCTTACAGTTCTAATTTGGTGTCATATGCTTGTCTCTACGCTGTAAACAAGCAAACTGTCAATTTTGGCTTTGCTTTAAAACGTGCGCGCTTTTTGGACACGACGGAGCACGTTCATCATGTCCATCATGTCTCAAAATTCGAGAAGGAAAAGGAAACCATTCGAAAATAGTGTGCTGTTCTGCAAAACGTTGTACAATTTCCTCGCACATATCATTCCTGCTGCAAGCTCACCTCTTCGACAGTAAAAAGGAACTGAAAAACAGTTGCTTTCAATTGGCGTTTTGCTATGCAAAACGCTGGACAATTGCCTCACAAAATATCATCCTTGCTCTCTCGCTATTTTTTTGGAAGAAAAATGAAATTTCTGCAGAGCAAATGCTTGAAAATTGAGCTTCCAAAGATTTTCACCAACTTTGCCCGGAAAGCGTGAAGTAACTCCCTCAAATAATCTTGTGCTCATTATGTACAACAGTGAGCATTTCCACGAAAAATCAAGTAGACAGTTAAAAGTAATAAGTATTTTAACAAACAATTACTGCTTATATTTGTTATCAGCATGTTCAATATATTTGTAGTCGCTGTCACTTACCCCTGCGTCATTTCCCACTCAATCAGCTCAAGGGTTGCGAATAATTAATTAATAATCCATAGAAGTAGTGACTATTTTAAATGCTCATTTCATTGGTAGTCACATGCACTTACCCCCTGTCCCAGCTCTCACTCAGCCCGTGGTTAAAACTTTGTAAAAAACCAATAAGATTGATAGAGGTAATTATTCCAACAACTGCTTGTTATACTCATATTAGCATCCTCACTTATTCCCCCTCCCCCCCCCCTCCCACCCGTAGCAAAAGTTAGTTAGTTAGTTAGTTAGGTGCAAGGTTGAGATAAACAGTGCAGGTGAGATGTTAGCGCTTTGATAACTGGTATGATGCAATTTCATGCATGTGCAATTGCAATGCACATTATATGCTTGCACCATTTTAACACTGACATGCACGTCCATATTTCAACGCTGCAAATGTGGCAACAAAGCATACTTTACGTATCGTAATACTCTCTACCTTTACATCAGCGTCCTCTTCTCCTCAACATAACACCGCCGCTTGTCACAACGTTCAGCGGTGGCTTCCGCATGTATTCAAAACAACGTTACAGCCATACACAGAAGAGGAGCAAACAGTCGCCGCGCTTTTCGGCTCAAATTATGAGAAAGGATATGTACTGCAAGCTACATCACCCGGAGGGCGTGTTGGCTGCGCGTCTTAAAAGCTTTATTTTTGTTCCCTACCGCTTTTCTGTGCATATACATGTGCTTCATTATGTAAGCAACTGTATCTAAATAGTATTTTGCGTCAACTAATTACACTTATTATTTGGGATCAGCAAGCCATGGGATACTGTCGAAAAACCAAGTCCAGCCCTTTTGCACGACGACTCTATTTCAAAAAATTCTATATTTCCACTTGTTTATTATTCAAAATGAAAGATGGGCTAAGTCTTGTTTGACAGGAAGGTAGCGAAGAAAATTACCTAATTTTTTCCACTAGGCTCTTGTCACCCATACTCAATTTATGAGCGAAAACACAGAGGTTTTCAAAGAGAAAAAGAGACGAAAGAAATAAAACTTTAAAAAATGTTTTTATACCGCAGCTGGGTCTATTTGGTGCTATGGTGAATATCAACAACACTGCGATTTATATGTCTGCAAAGGATCGGAATACGTCCTACTCTCACTTGTGTATCGCGCGAGGATTCTACAACATAATTAATCTTTCTCTGTTCATCTTCTATGTTGGACCGAATACGGCCTTGTGAGCCATCTCACTTTGCATAAATCTTTGAAGTCATTTCGGACCTTGCTTATTACGCTTCATTTCAGCCAATTCTTGCCGCCGTATGATGAAGTTGGAAGGTCTATGTGCTTTTTTGTGAGCGCTATTTATGGAGCTTATCCTTTCCTGCAACTTGGGGTATCCCTCAACCGTATTACAGCTCTTTTCTTCCCGCTCAAATATGAGAAACTATGTCTAATTCAAACAGCATGGGTAAGAGTTCGAGAACAGTTGAGGGCACTTGACAACCGCTTTTCAGGTTTTTATAATAATAGGCTTATCCTTTGGACTTTATTGGGTACTTTATACTTGGATTAGTGAGTTTGTACCACAAACACCTGTTTTGCGGGGAAATTTCAAAAGCAACTAATAAGCAATATATTCAGATGGATGCTATTTTGCATACAGCGCCGCTTTGTGGAGCTGGCGTTACACTCGTTGCTCTTATGAAGAAAAGAAGCGCATGTTTGTATATCCTCAACTACTACTGACAGCACTAGTTCTAGTTCTCAACTCACTTGTTGCATCATTGCTTACTTTAAGTGTACGTTTCTTTTTTAAACTATTTGTTTACGTAGTGCGCTAGTAGTGTTTATGTAGTGCGCCAAAACAATAAAAAAACTAGATTAAGACATGACTGAGAATATCAATGATGTACCACCTCCGCTAGAAAAACAAAGACTCTTTTTCCAAAGGTGGTCAGGTTGCTCTCCTTGCAAAAGGTGAGAGCCTTTTACCAAGATCCTGTTTCCAAAGGTTTTGAAAGCAATAATTGTAATAACAGACCAGAGCATGGATGACCGACTTAACCCAAAGCGAACGAATTTGTCAGGCACCTTGAGCGTACTAGAGAATCTCAAGGTAAAAAAAAATCTTTAGCCTTCTCAAACAGCTATTTCCGCTAAAAAAGTGCGAAATACAGAGAATTTAGCGGAGAGCTAATTAAAGCAGAGTGAGCCAAAATTCGAATCTAAAAGAAACAAAATAACGTCTTTCTTTGAACAGTGATCTAGTAAGCATTTGCTAAGAGATCCTTCCTATTTCTCTTTTTGCAAGGCTTTCGTGAGTGTACATTGCCACGGTAATCAGGGTTGGACCATACTGCGCTGCGTACGTCGCGTACGCCGGTACGCCGCGTAGTCTGGTCCAACCCTTAGAGTTGAGCACGCATCTACGCTAATAAAACCTGGCTTCGCTCGGTCTCTGTCAACATGAGATATAACTGACCAGTCTGTCCCACATCTACACAACCACAAGTAGTCCTGTCTCTGCGCTATGTGTGCATGCCAACTTCCTGCTCCCTCGTTTTCATAGGCGTAGTAATCACCTACCCTCCCTCCCCTACCCCCCCCCCCCCAAACCCCAGATCTCTCTCTCAGCTCAGTAGAACAGTGTTCGAATCACCCTATTTTCCGGAGTATAAGCCGCACTTTGTATAAGCCGCCGCCGCAGCGAACAATGGCGCGAAAGCGCCTTTGAAAAGAGCTGTATAGCAAATTGGAAACTCGGCGCGTTCCAGTACGGATAGTCATGTCTTCACTTTTTTTCTTTTTCATGTGACTTTGCGGGTGTTTAGCTTGTGTTTTCCTTCTCAAATGATACTACTGGTTGACTGTGCTTTCCCTTTTTCAATGATGTTACTGGTGCTGAAGTTGTGCTTTCTCTTATTTTGATTTACCGGTTCGAAGCGTATCACCTTTCGATTCCATGTTACTACTGGTATTCGAACGTTCTTTTATTGTTCAGCGGATTCTTGAAGAATAAAGAGAAAGTAGAGAATTTTGTTACAAATAAATAAACTTGCGAAGAAACCAAATAAAGAACGAAAGCAGAAAGTCCGTATTAGATTACTAGGCGAAATAGATAGTAGTTGCTGCTTGTGCGGCTTCGCGCATCGCGAACGACATCGCATTTCAGCCCGCGCGCGTTGAAAAGACATGCGGCTTATACAGCGGAAAATAGGGTATACGGGCAGACGAATGCTGCCAGGAGCCCCTTTCTTTTTCCATTGGTCCTTTTGTAATGTTGCTGCATGTCGCTACAGAACCAGTAGTCCGCAGAGGCGGCTAAAACTAGCTGTCTTCGTTTCCTTACCTGAAATAAAGGGATATTATCTATGTGATGGGTGCTTCCACAAATAACTGTCATTTCTGACCACCACGCTCATTTACCCCCCCCCCCCCCCCTCTTGTGCCAACCCCAACCCTATGAGTTTTGCAGAAAATCGATAAAATCGATGAAGGCAATGGTTAATTTAAAAAGCCAATGTTGTGTTCGAGACATACGTCCAAACACATAGACAAGCACACAGGCTAAGACAGACAATCAGTATATAATAGGTGGTTACGAAGATAATTTCGCATTTTTCAAACGAGCGTAAAAACCCTCAAAACAAAGACTTTTTCGGAAGATTTTAGACGCATTTGATGCGCCATTTCTTTTTTCTTTCAAGGTCATTCTTGGGAAATGACCAAAACAACGATTTAGGGCTCCGTGATCAAGCTTCTCTATTTATCTACACTTTGTACTGTGTCTCCGAAAGAATCCAAGTAGTGTGTGCATAGAGCACACAAGATAAAAAAAAACAATCTCTTTCTCTTTCATGACTCTTTTTATAATTCTTTAAATTATGTTTTATTCAATGCTATCAAATTCTATATTTGCATTATATTGTACTACTTTTAATCGTGCAATTCTTCCCATTTTCGGCCGAGAAAAATCATGCGGACAAGAAATGGAAATAATCAATAAAACAGAACCAATATTTAAATGCACTGCAAAAATGGCTTAAAAAACTCGCGAAGCTCCTAAATTTGCAATTATATGCAATAGCGATCACATCAATTGTATGCGTATTGATTCGTCCATTCAAAATTGAACCCTTGATTGAGTGCTAAACTTATCACACTGTATTGTCTTCACAGGTTACTGCAGCAAATTTTGCTCAAAGCCACACTTCTGCAGAGTTTTTGTTTTTTGGCATTTGACAATTTCAAATCCGTACAGCTGTTGTGGCTGCAAAAATTTATTTCCTTTCTTACTTTGCAAACAAGAATTTTCTAAATTTCATATGGAATAAAAAATTGATTAACATGATTTGTTTTTTCCAGAGGACGACGGTAACAATGGCTCACAAAAAGGGAAAGAGATTGTTTTATCAGGTAATTATTTCATTTCCAAAAACAGCACCGATTTGCTTTACTAGGTGTACCTTGTTTCGAGAAAGGTTTAGCGTTGGGCCTTCGTTAAAATGAAGGACTAAAAAACTTGAGTTCATAAAAGAATCTCAAGATATAAACAATTTCCAGGTTTGAAAAAGCAAAACATTCAAACTGTTTCAGAGCTTTGTACAAGATATATTTTTTGGCAATGACATGGCATGGCAATGCTTTGGAAGTGGTGTGGTAGACTCACTACTATGGGCTTTTTGGGCAGACACATTAGTGTGGGAGCTGTCACCTGTATGCGACGCGTAAGTTTCACTGTTATGGTCTTTCGCAGTTGTCATCCGTTTGCGACGGGTAAGTTTTAGCCATTAGGTGCTCTAAATGTTCAGCGTTCAGACTGGTAGCTATGCTTTTTGACGCGCGACTGCGAAAGCTGTTTTGGAAGACGCAGAACCACGAAGAGCACACGCTTTCAGTCGTGAGAGTAAATGCATTTAAATGTACCCGAGCATAAGTGGAGGTGTTACGAACACAGTAAATTTGACTAGAGTTTTGAAGGCCATCATATTCGTTGGAATCACAGGCTGAATAAAATTTGGGCTTTGTTCGTTTATTCGTTTGCAAGGAGATAGATACGTCTGGCATGAGTGCCTAGAAGCTTTGACTCTGGCCCTAACTTACGCTTTCGGGAAAAGAGTTGCCCCATATTTTATAGCTTAACATTTGCAGCCGCATTTTACCAACAGTTAATAGCTTGCTAAAAGATATTTAAAGGAGTGGAATAGCAATTTGGTCGAATTCACATGTTGTGGTCGTTTCATGATTCCCACAAGGAAAGGATAACTGCCCGTGGTCTTTTTTATGCATCAAAATGCTTGCTTTGAATCGCTGGTCTCGAAACTATCTTCATTAACTGCGGAACGGCTTTTTGAAAAGAATTAGCGCTTATAAAAGAGCTACGCAAAAATATCCGCACCGACCGAGATCAAACGGACATCCATTGTGCAGTAATCGTTAGCGCTAATCACTAGACCATTCGAAACCTCTAGCACCTTTCGAAACTACTAGTATTCTTGTGCAAACACTCAGATGAGAGGAGACCGATTTTTCCAAAATGTCGTTCTGCAGATTACGAATACGGTCTTGAGTTTAGCGATTTAATGCAAATGTCAAGACATATGTCACATACCGAAAGGTCACGGCCACCAAGTATCCGTCGTCCGTTGGAAGATGATTATTTTCATCGGGAACATCTTTTAGGCCTGGGCAGAGTTCACGCGATTTCATCGTCGCGATTCACTCGCTAAAGACAAGTGTTACGAGTTCATTGCATGCCGATCTTCTTGTGTTTCG
Organism: Cylicocyclus nassatus; assembly: GCA_958299035.1. Taxonomy (NCBI): domain Eukaryota; kingdom Metazoa; phylum Nematoda; class Chromadorea; order Rhabditida; family Strongylidae; genus Cylicocyclus; species Cylicocyclus nassatus. The sequence continues at coordinate 26,435,638 of CATQJL010000305.1, read as the reverse complement.
GTTGTGATAGTTAGTCACGATTAGTCGTGTTGGAAAACTATCACAACCACAAGAAGATCGGCGTGCAATGAACTCGTAACACTCTTGTCTTTAGCGATTGAATTGCGAGATCAAATCGCGTAAATTCTGTCCAAGGCCTTACGATCCTTTCTGATCGATGACTGCCTCTCATCTTAATCGGTAAAAAATGAAAAGGTGAAAAAAGCAAGTGAACAGCAAGTTGATATGACCGTTTCATGATCGTTCCATTTCACACCAAACTTGAAATTCAGCAGGTTAGTATCATTGTTTCGTCATGGTAATGGTAGCACTCAGTTCCATGTGGCGCGATTTCGAAACAAGCCCATCTCTATCTGATGTGAAAAAAGTTTGTAATTACCATTAACCATTTTTTCATTGAAGAAATGAAATGATCTATTTGAGGAGAAGTAAAGATCTGAAAGTTGCTATAAGGAAGCTCATAGATAACAGCCTAGGCAAGGTCGTGGGGAAATGCAAAGCTGGAGAAACAGTGCAAAATTTGGTAAGTTCAATGAAGCTCGAGAATGTTTGAAGGCTCAATTACTCTCTCTGGCACAGCTTAGCTACATCAAGAATCAAGCGAAAATTTACCCATCTTTTTTGTGAACGACTGGTTGCCTCGTTTGTTGAGAAGATGAGTCGCGAAATTTTGCAAAGCTACTTGCACAAATTGTAAAGTTGTGCAAGTAACTTGTTTATACATCGTAAGTAACCAAAGTGATTTTTAAAGTTCCTGAAGATTCCAAATAGCGTAACCCTTTTTGAATGACGGGATAGGGCCGCATTTAGGAGAAGCATTTTATTTTTTGGAGCGTGCTTAGGGAGCTTTCATACCGCGCCGGCAGCCGCCGCTAGCAGCTCGTAACAGCCGCTGGCAGCCCGTAGCAGCCGCTGGCAGTCCATAGCAGCCCACAGCAGCCGCCAGCAGCCCGTAGCCACCTCCGGCCGCTTTTGTCATAGAAGCGCAAAATCACCAAATTCTTACCACTTTGCGTGCGCCCGGCCATGTTTTCCATCTTACACGCTTCTTTCTTCTCTTCTGCTGCTAATGTACAGTCTTATTGTTGCTAATGTGCAGCTCCACACTCACACATTAAAGAGTTATTCAAAATAAGCACCGGCCAAGGATATAGCAGTAGCATACCTGCAGAAACTGGACGCATCCAAAGTAAAGAAATTACACCTCGAAGAAACTTTGGCGAAATATGGTTCAGCTGCGAGAGGGAAACTGAACACCTATAGGATAACCAATCTACGGCAACACTTTAACAACAATGGACACAAGTGTGATATATGAGATCGATTTGCGATAAGAGGAAGGATAAAGCTTGGAAGATGGAAAGAAAGCGTGGGCGTTTGCACTTAAAATAGTGAGATTTAATGAATTTGCGCTTCTATGAGCGACTTCAAAAGCGGCCAGCGGCTGCTACGGGCTGCTGGCGGCTGCTATGGGCTGCTATGGGCTGCCAGCGGCGGCTAGGGCTTCTAGTGGCGGCTGCCGGCGCGATATGAAGGCGCCCTTACCCGCGAACGAAATTCTAAGACTGCTTGTGGGAGCTACGAACATATGTTTTTACCAGTCCAATACAACGTCATCAAAATCCAGCGGATGCAAAAAAAAGATACATTATCTATATATATATATATATATATATATATATATATATATATATATATATATATATATATATATATATATATATATATATATAAAACTCAAACACTGTACCGTGTTTGTTAGGATGTTTGTGGCTTATAGACTCCTTTGTATGCGAATCAAAGGGGCTGAATTTTGTTTCCCTACAAACAAGCCACGGCGCAAAAGATAGGCTACTTTTTTCGACAATTCGCTGGGTCCTTCTATCGATTTATTGATTTGTTGCACTCTCAGTAAGGGAATGAAGCTTATCAGCAGCTATTGCCGAACCATTTCTACACTTATGTAAACAAGAGCAGTACGATCCATTGTGAACTTTCGTCATCAAAGCAAGGTCGAAAGCGTTCAGATGTAGATCCTATATATTCTGTCTAAAACTGCGAGATGCATCTTTTGCGGTGCGAGGTAGTAGTGTTGTTAACGCAAGTCAAAGCCTTTTTTTGATGCGTATGTGAGCCAATCGCTAAGTTACAAGCTGTCTCAAATTGCGTGCCACACTCTAGCGTTGGAACCTCCGGCATGAATTCCAGCCGCATGAGCGTGACTCTCAATCTGAAAGCTTACATCATAATTTTGTTTATTGACTGAAGTCCTTGAGTTTTTTTTCATTAATCTTAATCTGTTATCCAAATGGCTCACAAGTTGTGGATTACATATCTTTAACGTGGTAGAATGGCTGTTGCTTTGGTTATAAAGGTATTCGCTCTCCAAAGCAAGGACAGTCAAAGAAGCACTTACTTTTGTCGTAGTACGGGAGAGGAGGGTAGAGTGCGGGAGTTAAAACAGAATAACCGATTAGCGGCGAAGCACTAGGAAAAATGATCCTCAGGATAGCAATGGGCGCTACATTATTCGAACGTTCTTCCACCTATATCGCAATGCTTGCTCTTCAAGTTTTTTCACGTCTTCCATGTTTCAAAAAGAAGAGAAACAAGTACTCTGCGTTGATACCACTGCTT
>CATQJL010000305.1:26252420-26432501 GCA_958299035.1 Cylicocyclus nassatus | reverse complement strand
AGAGGATTTAGGAGGACTTATTTGCAAGAATGGCGGCGCAGAGGGCGATTTTTCAGCGATTTTTCGTGTCAAAACTGCAGACAAGTCCGGACTTATTGTACGGATTTTAGGGTATTTTTGCACGTTAACTTGTTGACGACCGAGCCATTTTAGACCACATCAAAATCGACTAAACATTTGGATCTGCAGTTTAAAAACCTTCTGAACTCTGGGAAGGGGGCGGCTACATAATGTTCTTAATTTCGTTCGCAAATGAAAAACTGATTCACGAAAGTGCTAAACGGGAGTTAGAGTGTGCATACGAACGTATTCACACAGTCGTCGTCGTGTTAATCAATAAAAATCCTCATTCCGTAGGATAAGTAACATATCTGTATCACATGTCAAACGGTCTTCACAACGAAAGTTGTAATGGATTTGAATTATTTGATTTGTTCACCTCGAAAGGACTGCTGCGCTTTCTTGAAAAATAGAAGCTCAGAAAATCTCAGATTGATTTGTACCCTAATCCGCCGTTGCCGCACAAGGACGCATTGGTATAGTCGCTCTCACTCCACTAGTCGGTCGGTGGACGAATTCAAATTTGAACTGGAGCAGGCCTGCCACGGCAGAGCGCGGCAGGAGACGACGCTCAGCAATTACAAAAACTCAATATAGGTCAAAAACGTTGTAACAATACAAAAACTGCTAAGCAATGGCGAAGAAATACGCGAAGTGAATGCGTGAATTTAAACGGAGAGCGCTAAGGTGCCGTGCTCTGCCGCGACCTGCCTGCTCAAGTTCGAATTCGAATTCGTCCAGCGACCGACTAGTGGGGTGAGGACGACTATATCATCAAACACCGTCATTCGTTTGGATAGCAAGTAAAAGCTGCGACATCGCGCGCGTCATTTATCGCATTGTGTTGAAATCATTGCTTTATTTGCCATTGTATCTATTAAAAAGATAGCGTATTGTCAATGATATTTGAAAAATACGGACTCCTTTAACTTGATACTCTTAAAGTATGACAAAAACTCCTTCTAATTCCGAGACGAGATTATGCCGCTTGCTGCACCCAGGGGCCGGCACAAATCCTTTCTAGGCTTTTTGAAAACGAAGTCCCCCTGAATTACCAAAATTTTTCGAAGTTTCCTTTGACCCTTGTTCTATCCCCCCTCCTTCCTCCGCCTCCCCTCCCACGCAACTCGAGGTGCATCCCCGCATACTCACCTAGTCCTCTAACAAGGCGATTTTCGAAAAAAAAGGTAAAAACGCCGGGCGGGGGATTATGAAACTGTCCCTATGCTCAGGAATAGATTCTTGACTGGAGCATTTGTCCATGCTAAGAAATTTGAAACTTACATAAAGTGACGGAAAATAATTAAAATTGCTCTTAGTATTAATAAATTAAATTTTTTTCACTATTTAAAACCACACCATATTATACGCTCTAGACAATCTCAGATCGCCTGGTGGCCATCTGGAGACGGGCTGATTTTGGAAAAGGTCCTACTTCACATAAGTTCTCAAATATTTCTACATAATTCTTCGGCAGTTAATTTTCTGTGTGTACAGTTCAATTTTGGTGTCAAATGATTCTGTGTGCGCTGTAAACAAGCAGTTTGTTTATTTTGGCCCAGCTTTCGGATCGCGCGCCCTTTTTGCCATACACAATAGAGCACGTCAATCGTGTCATAACCTGTCCGAAAAACTTGCGTTCGACTAAATGGCGCTTATCCTTGGTCAAGGTTCGCACAGGTGGCTTAAAGCAAGCTTGGTATCGCTTTTGGGACAAAAAGCAAAAAGGGGTTTCGTTTTTGCGGCTAAAAATACGCATATTTGCGAAGTTTTTTTTTCGATCGACGGGTCGTTTTTTGGAGACTTTTTAGGGACTATAGTCTAGAATCAAAAAGGACTTGGTAAAAATTCGCAAAAGTTAGGGGGGGGGGACTTCGTTTTTTGCATTCTCAACTAGCCTCGTGCCAAGCCCTGTCCTTGGTGCTCGGCCCCGACTCCGCAAAAGCGATATCACCTCTGCTTTTTGCTCTAAAAACAAAGTCCTGCCTGCTTCCAGACATCTGTGCCGGGCCCTGGCTGCACCATGCGCAGCACCGGTCCAGACGTGTTAGGAAGTTATTTGTCGTAATGGTTTTGGTTCTTCAAGTATGTAGTTGTGAGATTTTTATAAGCCACTGTGGATTGAAAGTGTATCTTTGGCAGCCACTCTCTGTTTAGTTTTGTAAAGAGCAGCTATTCAAATTTTGAGTGAAATGACTGTAAAGGAACAGTAAAAGCAAGTTTAAAAAAGCATTACACATTTCTTGTCCAATCTTTCTTTTTATACTAAACAAAGCATTTTTAAATGATTTCATGAAGCAACCAATTTCTAGCAAAGTTATGCGAATGGCTGTTGAAATACATGGTATATACTCTGTTCAAACAAAAGCTTGATTAAGAACATTAACAAAAACATTGCATTTGTATTGCTAATAACCTACGTGAAATATTTGATTTAGATTGGTCATGGCTAATGATGATCCTTACGAACCCTTGGATGTTGGCTTTACGAGTATTTGTTTCGGACTACTTCTGTTTACTGTAAGTTACCCAATTTGTGTCCATTAAACTTGTTTTCCAAGGAAGAACTCCGTGCACACAAAAATCAACAAAGTATTTGGCTTTCAAACATCCCGCGCATCCTTCAAATAATCCCGACAAAACGAAGTTACATGGCTAGCTTTATCCATGTTCTGGTCTATAGACCTATCTTTTTCTTCAAAAACTAGAGCTGACGGCGACAAAGCCAAGTGCATGATCAAGGCTAGTACGCAAGACATATGGTATCGCCATGGAATTTCTGCCTGGGTGTGGTTTGTACTGCTGCATTTCTTGTCAAATCTGTTGTTCGTTAAGTAGTCTTTCTATCGTGCATTTTCTGGAAGACGATCTTTGTTTGTAGGGTCCGTGCAGCACAAGAAGGGACGTTGAACACCAATTTCGAGGTGTTTTGCATGAAATGATCAAATATGTAGGCATCCTCGAATCTCACGGAAAAGATCCACATTTAAAACTGAGAGCCATTTTGGATGGCTATGACTTGCAAGCTTGGAAAAAGATCTCATATTGAAGTTGCCTCTTTATGATCAAATTCATTTATTGCTTTAGCAAAGTGTATTTACTTCCCATAGCAAGTTTTAAGTTGACTTCAAAGATCCTTTGATCTCAAACTATATTTACTTTTTTGCTTTCTACTGCATACAATGTTGCTCCGCAAGCACTTGATTGTGCGATAATTCTTGTTCACCTCGCAGAAGCTCGTATTTTCTGATTCAAAAGATCGGGGCAATGGTTGAAAAAGAGTAATTATTACAAAATAGCTTCAAAACATTCACAGAAGGAAACATTTACTTGATCGTATCAAGTTTCTGAGACAAGAGCCCAAAAACTTTTCAAGAAGAAATTGAGTGTAAAGCTCACATGGCTCTCCCATTAGCTCACGCATACTTTCCACATTGAATTTCATATACCTAAACATACTTATCACATGGGTATAAGCTCAGAAAAAGAGAATTGGCGAGCTCATGTTATGCAATGCGTTATGCTGCGTTATACATAAAATTTTTCCAAACACACTTTGATTTTCACTATGTTTGAATACTCATACTTTGTTTATAAATATTTTAAGACCTTGACTCTTACCACATTCCTACGGAGTATATTGACAAACTTGACATAAGAATACTAAGACTGAAACGACCATTGCAAGGATGGCATCTTCTAGAATATTTTTTCCCTCTTTCATTCTGCGTTTAGTTCTCTAATCACTTGAGAAATTATTTGTTCTAAAATGGCCGGTTTGAGAGAAAGTCCGTGGCTGGTAAACTGTGGGGTGGAAGGAGGGGAATATATCGCGAAATCTTCAAAAGTTGCTTACATGAGATATAATAATGTGCAAGTGATAATTTGTAATCGCTGACGATTATACTTATCTCTAAATTTTTTTTTTTAAAATTTAAGTTAGCCCTGTAAAATAACATGGTCTTTGGGTCATCCGAATTCTTGCGACGCGATTTATTCTGCACCTGCAATCCGAATGGAAAATCTGGGACAGCCACTGCCTACGATCTATACCAAAAGAAAAGAGCAAGCGATATTGTTCGTAATACATATCAGTCCTAAAATAGCCTGTCTAGAAAGACTTATAGTTTTCAAAAAAAAAAATAAAAGCATCTCGTTAACTTCTCTGCGTGGTTTTAGCTTCTCATCTGCAGAAGTTACCAAGTTTGCCATGCTAGAAACATATAGACCTTTGAAACGTCCTCGCCCGCTAGCTTTCGCAAAGTGTTTTGTATGGAATCCCAGGTAGAATGTATATTTTTTTAAGAGCAGAGGCAAAACGCTCATGAGCTTTTCACTGCTGCCGTTACTATTCACATACAAAAGCTACAATTTTTTAATAATGTATATTATTATGATATCATCCATATCACTTATAAATTGCCCATTATCTTTTCAAAAAATTTTTCAAAGTTTTTGCGAAAGAGAGGAAGATCATGGATAAAAATGAAAATGCAAAATTTCTCAATTTTTCTGCATCGCTGAAACAAATTGCAAAAGTAGAAATGTTCCTTGTTTTCCTCTGCTCATACTGAAATTGTTCAAGGGCGATGGTTCCGTTTTTCACAAAACATATCCACAGTTCTTTACGAAAGCAGGTGAGGCAAGTTGGCAGAAAAAGCGTCTTCATTTTGCAGCTTGGTCTGCTTGGCGCTTTTGTCAATATTAACAACATCATGATCATGCTGTCTACGAAAGACCGTCATACCTCCTATGGTCATCTGTGCATAGTCAGAGGCTTTTACAATATCACAAATCTTTCCATCTTTATACTCTACACGGGCCCAAATACTGCTTTGTAAGTTATATAGTTTTGCCAAAAAACAATAATATTCACCTTTAACTCGCTAGCTGTCAGAGCGATAAATGTTTTTTCTTCTATCGAGCTGCTCATTTACAGTCAGTATCTACCATTGTGGGACGAAGTAGGAAGAGTTATATGCTTTTTTGTTAGCACTATCTATGCAGCTTTCCCCTTGCTACAACTGGGCGTGACTTATAATCGCGTAATCGCACTTTTCTTCCCTCTTCAATACGACAAACTATGCACCGTCAAAGCGGCTTGGGTAAGATTTTCAAGCAAATTGCAAAGCCTATGGTAAATAAACTTCAGGTTTTTATAACAGCAGGATTATCTTATGGCCTCTACTTCATCATTCATCAGCTTGCTCGTAAGTAAAGTAATATTCATCGATAAAATGTTGCTATTTAACAGTGTACATGATTTAGTTGGATGTCGTTTTGTTTACAACCCTAAAATGCTAACTTGGAAATATCGTAATTGTCCATACGAAGATAAAAGATACAACTTTATATATCCTATATTGACAATGACTGGAATTGTCCTACTGCTAAATCTGACTGTCGCTTCTCGACTTATGTTCATGGTATGTGTACTGCTATGTAGATGAAGTAGCATGGATGCTTGCAGTGCGCTATGCTGCTCATTCTTCTTGAAAATTTGGGAGAAATCGCAATGAGATTTAGTGCAGACTTTTTTTAAACCATATAATTGCTTGTCTGTTTGTAATCTCTTTTTTATGATTGTGATCCGGCTAGATTTCTCATAACTTGCTTTTGAGATTTGAAGGAGTGCAACCTAGTCATTGGCTTTGTCAACTAAAGTACATCCCCGCGCATACGAAATTTTGTAGGTGTGCTTGAGTCGAAAATTTTATTGGTCTATAAAGTCACAAGTCACCCCCACAATGGTCGGCCGCCTCATCGTGGTGTGGAGGTGACACCGGGTGTCGAACTGCGATGCACAGCAGAGTGTATACTCTGGCAAGGCCTCCCAAGCTGTGAAGGAGTTCGACGTTCCCGGTTTTGGCCGGATGCCTAGCGAGCAGGCCAGGCCAGATCCACCGCCGTCTGGTTTTCCGGTCGCTACGCGGTCCCCCCGCTCCACATCCGGGGTCAGCGATCGCCTCGTGGAAATCAAGAGATGGCCTAGTAGTCTTCTCTTGTAAGGGAAAACTTTAATTATTCCGTCAGCAAGAAGAGATAAAATAAACCCTGTTCATCGGATCCCGCCCACGGCGCCGGGTGGTAGCAAGAACGATGACAGGGTCCTGAGGGCGCCTTTTGGATTAGACAAAAACGTCGAAAAGATATATAAAATAGGAAAGTTTGGATATGGGCTCCGAAACAAAAACAGCAACCGTCTCGTTAGCTTTCTTTCCGCAGCACGACTTTTCCATGGAACTTCCATCTTCATGAAGAAAGAACATCGACAGTGGACATGGGAATCGCCCAACGGAATGACTCACGCGGAAATCGACCAAATTTTCACCAACCGTAGGTGGAGCTTGCTCGATGTTTCAGTTGTTCCATCCTGCAGTGGCTCCGATCACCGCCTCCTACGAGCGAAGGCTGGATACACTAAGAAGACGTTTCCGTAATAGGGATTGCTGGCTTGTCTGGAAAAGAAAGTCTGTCATAGTGCCGCGAGAAGGAAGGAAGTCGTTTATGACGGTAACAGGCTGGAACAGCTCATATCAAGTTGTGACTGGCCCATCAAGGAGGACCCAACGTATGACTACGACCGGCTTCTGAAAGGATTGCAAGCCTGTGAAGAGTGTGCGTGCCTCATGATTTCTGAGAAGAACTTGGTACGCATATTGAAGACCATCAAGGAATTGCTCGAAAAAAGAAGATTTCTGAGGCAGGATCCGAATACAACTCATCTCGAGCGACTGATAGCCAACGCCACTTATAGAACAGCTTTGCAGGAGGATACCAGGAAGTGCAGGCAAGCCAAGATACTGGAAGCAGCCGAAGGAAGACGAAGTCTTAAAAAGTGCCGAAGGGACCTCTGCGAATATCACGTGCCGCTGGCTGCACTATTGAACGAAAACGGGACTCCGACTTTTTCCGATGTAAGATGGAGTCTATCGCGAAGAACTTCTATATCAACCTCTTCCGCTAATCAACACCCGTGCCGATGCCCATTGTTCCCACTGGAAAATACCACCATGAATTCTACCTGCTAAAGTGCGCACTTCGGCGATTCAGACCATGAAGATGTCGACGGCTCCAGGACCAGATCATCTTTCCGTCGACTTTCTGCGAGCCGGAGGACAATATAAAGAGATTCTCTCGTCGCACCTGACATCTTACCTGCGAAGGAAAGGATTCCCGAACAGTGGAGAATGTCAAAAACCGTCCTTCTCTTTAAGAAGGGTGAACGGGAGGATCTTCGGAACTACCGTCCAACATGCTGCTGAGTTTGCTGTACAAGCTTTTCACAAAGATAATCCTCGCCCGCGTATCTAGGACAATGGATGAAGCCAAACCTCAGGAACAAGCTAGATTCCGCAAGGAATTTCAGTTGCATGGAGCTCATCCAGACGGTTTCGAAAGTCATAAAAGTCTGCCGGGAGTACCAACTGCCTTTCGTCGTAACCTTCGTCGACTACGAGAAAGCCTTTGACAGCGTCGAAACCAATGCCATTCTGTCTGCGCTAGTCGATCAAGGAGTGGACCCAGCTTACGTGGGGACGTTAGCCGACTACTACAAGGAGAACAACGGCGATGCAGCTATTCCATCGCCCCCTGACCATACCAATTGGGAAGGGGGTCCGACAAGGCGACACAATCTCGCCGAAGCTGTTCACCGCGGCCTTGCAGTAGGTGATGAAGTTACTGGACTGAGACGAGAGAAGCATACTAGTTGATAAGAGATTCCTGTCGAACCTTCGTTTTGCGGACGACATCGTTCTGCTCTTGGGCAGTATCACTGAAGCAGAGACGATAGTGAAGGGACTAAAAGAAGCAGGGAAGAAGATCGGATTGCGAGAAAATTGAAAGAGGACTCAGTTCATGAAGAACGTCCTTTGCGGAGATGCAGAAATGGAACTGAAAGGCACCCTCTATCATGTCGACATCTTCTTACGTGTATCTCGGACGTCTCGGATAAACATGGAGAACGACAGGAGAACTTAGCAGGAGGAAGAAGAGCAACCTGAGTAGCTTGCGGGCCTCTGAAGGAAGCCCGATCAACTGAAGGACCGGAGCTTGATGCCATCCTGTTGGACTCAACGGTTTCCCCGGCGTTCTGTTGTGCAGCTGAGACTTGGGCCGACATCGTAGCCACGTCGAGAGCTTTACGGACCACCCACAGAGCGCTCGAGCGCAGTCTTCTGAAGATAACCCGACGCAAGCAACATTTAGTCGGACGCCGCAGTGCGGATATTAGAAGAAGGTCCCGTCTTTGTGACCCAGCGGAATATGTAGTGAAAGCGAAACATTGATGGGCCGGTTACATCATAAGAAGAACAGAAGACAGATGGGCATTAAAAACATCTGTGGGGTGGATTACTCCCGAAGCCAAACGTCCCCGAGGAAGATGGGCAGAGTGTTCGTGGAAAGATGGATCAGCTGAGAAATCAAATGAATACGATTACCGCACCTGGAAGGGAAGAGATGGAACACTTATTTTAACTGCATATTTTTCGAAAAAAAATCTGATCAGGTGCTCTAATTCTGATGGATCTAGGACATACTATTCACGTTCAATCATTATTTGTATGGGGTCATTAAAATTTTTAATAATCCTTTTATTTAAATGCACAATCAATCACATCTACAAAGCATAGACTATAAGCAGTATCCGAGCAGTAAAACATGAAAGATTCCCGAGGTACCACTGCTGCAGTGAGTGTGGGGAAACCACCAAACCTACGATGGCTCGATAATATAGAGTTCATAGTTAGGAGGTAAGGTCAGTCGTTCCAAAAAAATACGTTTGTTATTTCTTTCTTTACAAGTGAACGCACATTTTATGGCTAACATCTGATAGAGCTTTACAGACACTATCCATTCATATGCAGTTTGCCGAAACTTTCGTTCTTCTTTGGAAAATTTTAGCTAAAGCACAACTTTTTGCTCTTTTATTACGCCAAAAACCTTTTTTTTTCACTTTTTGGTTTTACTTGAAAACGAAAAGGAATTGTTTTGGACAGTATTTCATTTGCATCATAATTTTACGGTATAGCAGCGCAGGACGAGATGTTCAAAAAATCTTGTCCGACTTCGCGGCGCCACGCAAGTTTTGTGAGAGAGGTGCGGTAGCGAGTTACCAGAATGATAGGCGATGGTCGCTTATGTAAGTGACGTTTGAGTTGTAGCTGCTTACTGTTGTTTAAAACAAAAGATTCAAAATGTTATAAAATCAAACTGTCCCATTGTTTTCCGTTCAGACTAATATAAGGTGTTCACAATTATAACAAAACCAATATATAATAGTATCGGTCTTCCGATATACAACTCTTGGTTATTCCTTGAAGGGACGGCTTCTTGTTATGGCCGTTCAAAAAATGACTGGCGCAGCATGCTCTTTAATTTCATCAAGGTAAATTTATGATCTGCATGGTTGAAGAAAACCCAATCATTTTGAATTGCTTACATTCAGAAATCTGGAGAGACATCATCTGGTTCGCATGAGAAGAAGAAGAACAAGAGGATGTTTTGGCAGGTACTCTATCAACTGCATGTTTGAGCCAAATATTTTGCTTCAGAGCTTTGTACAAGATCTTTTTAACGCCAATGACTTGGTTTGGCAGTGTTTTTTGAGCGGTTTAGTTACAAACTCACGGATGTGGGTTTTTTTCGCGGACACATTGGTATGGGAACTATCACCAATTTGTGACGGGTAATGTCTAGCATTCATGATTACCGCCTTACAAAGCACATTCCCTTTAGATTGGTGAACCTACTTTTTGATGGGAAACTGCGAAGACCATTCTGGTCGAAAAGGAAGAACGGATGTCAAACTACCGAGCAACCTACACGGTCCATTTTCAAAACAGCTACATCGCGGAATCATTGACAATGGAAGTCGTGTAATGATCTTTTCTGTTGAAAAAACATTTTATCGTCTTCTCGCTTAGTAAATGCGGAGAAAACTTCGAAAAAAATCAAAGCTTAGGTGACATTTCCACTGTGGAAACTGCAACTCAAAAACTCTAATCCTGAAGATCCGGGCATCTAAAATTCACAATGTTTATCAACCCATAACTTCTTTTACCATCCTTTGCTCAAAACACACCGAAAAGGGTGCACTGTTGTGTAAGCCGCGTTTTCCAGCTTTTTGTACTGTCACCTAGTAATACTCTGCAGCCAACCTTATCCTCTTCAAAGCCGTTTTTCCTACTCTGAAGTCAACGGAAACTCTGGTTAGCATCAGGCCAAAAAAAGAGTGTAGCACACCAAAAACAAAGTGTCCCGAAACACTGTATCGAACGTTTGCCTAAAAAGACGCCTTATAAAGAATGTCATCTTATTGTGGAGCTAGCTTTAACTTGGATTTACAACATGGAGCAGATCACTGATTGCCTCTCTCACGCAGAACACGGTAGAAATATGCATAAGGGTCAGAGCAATAGAAGGCCCTATTCTGTTAAACTAGGCTAATTCGCATTGAATTCAGATATTAAGTTTGTACTTCAGCGTTTTTACTTCTATCATGAGGTATACAAAAAATAAAACAACGGACGTTTTTTCAATCTTCCTCAATGCAATTACGCCGCTCATAAACCTTAAAGACATTAGAAAACTGAAAAGTAAAGTTAACGTTCGGAAAACTTTGTGCATAATTTTTGAAATTTTTTGATAAAGATTGGAAGACGGCCTTTTGTAATTCTACGATAATAGACAGTGACCGGTGCCCCCTACTACGTACTGCAAATCTAAGCTGAAGCCAGCTCTACAGTGTGTTTTTTTATTGCCCATGAAAGCTTTTCATAGAAAAGAGTTATTTTTTATCAAATCTCACATTAGATACATAATTATACACCCTATATTCACAACGAGATAGTCACAACGAGACACAATGAGATCACTGTTACTATTATTTTTTGAAGCCTTTGTTGCAAGTATTTGGTTCTTATGTAGCAAAGTCAGTGGTTTGTTTTCGAATGGCTTTATGGCAAAACCTCCTTTTCTCAAGACACATTTTTTCAAAATCTTATATATAAAGCTGAATGTCTGTTTGTATGTATGTCTGTCTGTCTGTATGTCTGTCTGTCTGTGTGTACGTATGTTCCGAATAGAAAATTCCATTTCTGAACCGATCCGGACCAAACTTGGCACACATACACATCGGGCCCCGGCGGGTGTCATAGGCTACTTTTCGTCATCGATCGATATCGATTTTATCGATTTTTATCGATTTTTTTGCTGAGTTCACCTACGGGGCTGGGAGTTGGCACAGGGGGGTAAGTGAGCATGGGGATTCCGAATACAATATTGGTTTAACAGGATTATCGATTACTTTTATCGATTTTATCGATTTTTTGCAAAGTTTGAGCTACGGGGCTGGGAGTTGGCACAGGGGGGTAATCGAGCATGGGGATTCCGAATACAATATTAGTTTTCAGGATTATCGATTACTTTTATCGATTTTATCGATTTTTTTGCAAAGTTTGAGCTACGGGGCTGGGAGTTGGCACAGGGGGGTAATCGAGCATGCTGATCATCCCCAAGGGGGGTGATCAGCATGCTCGAACACCGCTGTGCCAAATTCCAGCCCCCTAGCTCAAATTTTCAAAAAATCGATAAAATCGATAAAAGTAATGGACGATCTTGAAAACTAATATTGTATTCGTAATCTGCATGCTCGATTACCCTCTGTGCAAACTCCCAGCCCCGCAGGTCAAACTTTGCAAAAAAATCGATAAAATCGATAAAAGTAATGGACGATCTTGAAAACTAATATTGTATTCGTAATCTGCATGCTCGATTACCCTCTGTGCAAACTCCCAGCCCCGCAGGTCAAACTTTGCAAAAAAATCGATAAAATCGATAAAAGTAATGGACGATCCTGAAAACTAATATTGTATTCGGAATCCCCATGCTCACTTCCCCCTGTGCCAACTCTTAGCCCTGTAGGTGAACTCTGCCAAAAAATCGATAAAATCAATAAAAGCAATCGATAATTCTGAAAACGAATATTGTATTCGGAATCCCCATGCTCACTTCCCCCCTGTGCCAACTCCTAGCCCTGTAGGTGAACTCTGCCAAAAATCGATAAAAATCGGTAAAATCGACATCGATCGATAACGAAAAGTGGACTGTGACACCTGCCGGGGCCCGAAGTGTGTGTGTGCCAAGTTTGGTCCGGATACGGCGGAGCCGGGTAAGCCAGCTAGTTCTTTATAAATTCAAGAATTTTGACAAGTGAATGCTACATTGATTTGTGTTTTACCAACTTTGGTCATTATATTCCAGTAATCGTGAGCTCTCGTTCCCAATATTGTCATGTTTTTAGTTGAAAAACGGCTTGATTGTTTTTCAATTGCGCATAAAGTTTATTGTGTTTGAGTGTACTGAGCTATTTTTGTTTTCAAAAAAGTGATTGCAAAATTATCCGTTGAAAGAGTGTTAGATCTCCAACGGTCCATTACAAGTAAATTTCTTGGGTACATTTTGCGTGAAGTTCTCCATATGCTGCTTCAGAGCTGAGTCAAAGCAACTAGTCAGTGGTCGAATAACTGAAAGCGCGAATTTTCCATCAAATTGCGCTACTCAATCAATTAAAGTTTGTCGAACGGCTTCTCAACCAGGCACTTCAAAATTTGTAAGCTAAAAGAGCATGGAAAACGTCATAGTTATTTAAGGGAATTAGTTGATAATTAGCAAAGCACGGCATGTATGCTCTAAAATACTGAATGTGTGAAGAGACATCTGGAAGAAATTGCCAAAACGCAACGCTCAACTTTGAGTGTCATAATAGATTCCCACACCATAGTCCACTTACCGTAGGCATAGCACTCTCTGTTTTAACAGTAAGTTAGCTATTTGTTTATGTACTTATTACGAAGCATTGCTGTGTCTTTGTCTACTTGTCGGATACCAGTCCAAATAATTTTTTTTTTGGAATTAGAAGTCAGTGAAAATCTCGCTTGTCCCATTTTTCGCTTGCAGAGGCTGTTATTTTAGCATCTGTAATTGAGATTGAGAAGTTTCGATTTACTTTGGCAATAACGAAATTTAGGCTATTGGACTGTCTAAATATCAGTCGCCAACTAAGTTAATGGGGTAGCACTACCCCAAAAAGGTGGCTGCCACACAATATTTGGGTCCAACCCCATTGATTTACTGCCAAAGCATTCATAGATGTGGGCTTTACAAAATATTAAAACCGCTGAGTCTTTCTCCCTTTGCTATATGTAGGAACATGTAGTCAACCAATTCTAGATCTATGTCAAATGCTGGATTAGGATAGTGTGTCAAAACCGCGCCAATACGTAAACTTGAGGAAGAGAGGCATTGCAATTTGATAGGTCCAGGGGTCGTCTTCACCGTGTGACTAAGCCTAATTCCTTCTTTAACCTGAGTGGTAGTTGCTAAACACGGCCGTGAAAAGACAAAATAAGACGAACGAAATTTTGGCTTCTTTTAACTGTATACTTAGGCAGTCATTTGCACTGGGATTTTCCAAGTGAACAAAGAAGGAATAGTGCTTTTATTGAGTGCAAAAGGGAGTAATTAGCTCATTTTAAAACAACTTTGATGATATTTGAAGTAACCATTTTACTTAGGTAGCCCAACAATCGACATTCGCTATAATTTATTCCACAGGATATTTCACAGTTATTAGGCTTTGTAGAACCTTTTTGCAACGAGTGCACGTACTCGATGATAGTCCAGTACTTGAGTCAGTGTGCTTCATTCAGTGGCGGACCGGGAGGGGGGGGGGCTGGAGACCTCCATCTCCCCCCCCCCCCCCCCGAAAATGGATCGCGAAAATCTTGAAATTTTCTTACATGGGTCATAAAAAATGTGCAAGTAAGTTGTGAAAATCAAATTAATTTGAAAAAAAAAACACAAGTTAGCCTTGCATAAAACCTTTTTTGAAAAAGGGGCATGGCTGCAGCTATGCTTCTTTTTCTAAATTTTAGGGGTCTTGCGCTCGCAAAAATTCTAGGTGCCTTTTGCTGAGAAAAAGTACCCCAAACACAGGTAACAAACCGACACATCTGAGTCTTACCTTCGCTCGGCGTAAGCCCTGTGTAATAAGAATTAAGACGCTCGTGAAAGAAATTATTTGACGACTTCCTGCAAAAAAATTCAGTACTGCTGCCCGCCGTGAGAACATGCGATAGTAGGAAGTATCGCTCGCTGAAGGTTCGGCTACGCCCCAAAATTCTGCTGACTGTTTGCACGAAAGCGCTGGTTTTTGGTCTGCCTGCTTCCGGCGATTGTCTGAGAACACTAGCCCTCACTTAAAATTCCAAAATTTTTTCCTCAAATACTGCAAAAAAATTTCTTCGCAATACCTTGTAGCCAACATGCTGTCCGCATAGAATGGTGACCATAGGTGCGATAGGTGAAGCAAAGTCCCCTGCAGGTGGAGGGGTCTCAGCTATTTTCGCCCTAGAGAATTAAAGAAGGGGTAACTGAGCTTTGACGCGAATGCTGACGGAGGCTAACATGACGAGTGGGACTGGATTGTGCAAAAAGGTTAAATGAAAATAAATGGTACAAAGATGTAATATGTATGAAGAATTTCTCAATGCTTTGATCTTGAGAGGTCATCAAACAGAAGCTTTTTTGATTCAGGAAAGCTTTGTGTCTCATCAGTCGACACACCACTCGAAAGCTTGGAACATGTAGAATCGACGTAGGCCGTCTCTTTTTTCTTAGCTGTTTTGCGAAGCAAGACATGAGCAATTTTATTCAGTCACAATATCAGCTAATTTTGTAAATAATATTATTCATTTTAAAACGGAAAGGTATCTTCTCAAGGCTTAGAAAGCTTGAACAATGAGAAATCAAAATGCTCTCATATTTACTATCATGCTTTTCAGCGAAAAAAAATCATTCAATCTTCACAGTAAACATACACAATCATTGGACAGACCAGAGTTCCTACTCTTGCATAATTTTTTTCCGTGTCAACACATATTCATCAAATGATGTTGCTTATGCAAAGAATCAGAAATCTCCTGATTTGGATTTATCACACTATCGAAACCGAACCACTCTAAGTGAGACAGGAAACCGTCTCACCAAGAGTAGTTCAGTTCAAGATTTTTTTCAACCGTTTTTTCAGCAAACGCTGTAAAAAGCATCAATGTAATGTACTGATCAAGAAGAAGTAGCAGCTGGCGGTCTCAAACAAAATGGGCACCAGTTCTCGTGAATGTTCTATTCTGCTGTAGATGGAATGGTTCAGTTCTGAAAAAGGAAAGCACAGAACACCCAGGAAGCTAAAGAAAAATATGTGCAGCCCATAATTTTTGCAATTTCACAAATTCCTCCATCTTGGACTGAAAGGCAGCTGTCACGCGTGCGGATTCTTTCTTCGTTTTCCTTTGAGCATCGGTCTGATCGAATTTTTTTTCTCTATTTGAGCTTCTTTCCATTGGCAGTAATACCTCATTTTGTGCTTCGGCACATCAGTTATCACTGCCAGAAAATCCCAAATTTGTACCTTTGGTTTATACTTTACCAATGCTCATCATAAACTTATTGTTATTGTCCGAATTCCAGACTCCTTTGACAATTCATGTTCGAGCCCCTCGCACCCTGCACAGAATATTCATGTACGATTATCCTCCTATAGATGTCGGTTGTATTAGTATATGTTGTGGACTGCTTTTGATAGTTGTAAGTTGCCTGGGTGTATCCACTCGCGATACTTTGATTCTCAGCTAGCTGGTAAACATTTATGAGTTTTTTGATAGGTGAACCCTATCTGAAGTTGTGGCAGCGATTACAAGAAGAAGAGGATTAAAAAAACTCAAAACTGAAGAATTTTGCTTTGATCGAATGTGATTGGTAATGCTTGGCGATCAATTGACGCATGGCTGAAACAGAATGCTCTGTGCTCGGAAGTCGACTTTTTGAGGAGATATGAGGCAGCATGAAATATGGTCCTTTAAGTGTTTTAGAAATTACAATACAGTCCACAGACGTGCAAAGTCCGTCAATGTCACGTTATTCTGCGGATTTTGGTAACCGCGCGACATTCAGTAAATCCGCAATCACGCGAATCCGCAAACTACGCGGCGCCATAGATTCCTTCAGAATGCAAACATTCTGAATCCGAAAGGAGCATTGTGCGTAGCTTACCAAGGGCGACTTTTGGTAATAGCATGCCTTGATATATTATACAACTGCTCGACGTTAAATTTTCCTGGATGCCTTTTGCGTGGGGTAACGCGGCGCTCATTACATATAGAAGATTCCAGTATGCTCCACAACTTCTTTTAAGGAGAAGTAAAAGGGTAATGTTAGAAAAATCATGTACTCCCAAATTATCTCACTGTAACTCTGAAAGACTGAGGTATCTTGCTAAGCAGATGTGATTTCCGTTACCAAGGGCAGTATGCAAGGGCCCGTCCAGATAAGGGTTCCCATTTAGATAATATCCTCTTCATAGCTTGGTGCTCTGGAGATCTGTGTTTTTTCTTGTTTAATCTTTTGAATGGCGCCACTATCCTAATATTGTGAAACTCGCTCTACTCTTCAGCTGCTGAATTACATGAATTTCCAGAAAATTTGAAATAAGTGAGCAGGGGTTCACTTTGTGATTGTTTTGATGTTTTAGGTTTCGCCTTTGCTATGTTTTTCACTATCACAAAAAATATATTTTTTATATTTTTTCTGTGTTTTCTATTGTTTGCAATTTTTCTTGAACTTTAGCCCACGATCAGGGCCGTGGAAGTTTTCCCTAACGCACAACTCCAAAATATGATAGGCATAGTATGTAGGCATCTTGAAATCTCACGGAAAAGATTCGCACTCAAAAGTGATAGTCATTTTAGATGGATATAGCTTGCAGAAGCTTAGAAAAGGATCTCATACTGAAGTTGCCTCTTTATAATCAAATTTATTTATTGCTCTAGCAAACTGTGCTTTCTATAGCAAGTTTTGAGTTGGCTTCAAAGGTCCTTTAATCTCAAACTACAAGGTGTCCCAAAAAGATGTGCACACTGTTTGGTCGTTAATAACTCTCTTGCTTTCATGTCTTTTGTCGAGCTTAAAGTACCATTCTATGGAGCGAAATTCAACTTAGATTCGCAGAATGGAGCGAATCATCGATCGCTCTTCATAACTGTAAAATTACGGTAGGAACTTCGAAGAGGGTTTTAAGCCATTAAAGGGCGCAATTTGCCTCAGAAAGAAACCCAAACAAGCCAGAAACTCTCAAACTGGGCTAATTAAAGGTGCTGATTCTAAATACGAAGTTTGCACTTTAGTATGCTGCTTCTTTCATAAGTTATTTCAGATTTAGAGTAAAAACTGTTTTCCCAATGTCCCAGATGTGAATACGGGCCTATTCCACAGTGATGTTGTTGGAAGTTGGAAGTTGCTGTATGTTGGAAGTTCATACCGTAATCCTACAGTAATGAAAAGTGATTGGTGATTTGCTCCACACTGCAAATCTAAGTTGAACTCGCTCTACAGATTGGTACTTTGAACTCGGCAAAAAACCTGAAAGCAAGAGAGTTATTAACGATCAAACAGTGTGCACATCTTTTTGGGACACTCTGTATATCTACTTCTTTGCTTTCTACTGCATACAATGTTGCTCCACAAACATACAATTGTGCGATAATTCTTGTTCACCTCGCAGAAGCTCGTATTTTCTGGTATAAGAGATTGGGGCAATGGTTGAAAAAAAGTAAGCGTTTCAAATTATCTTCAAAACATTCACAGCAGAATTGATCGTATCATGTTTCAGAGACAAGAACCCAAAATTTTTTTGAAAATAAACTGAGTGTAAAGCTCATATGGCTCTCCCATTGGCTCACGCATACTTTCCACATTAGAAATTCATATACCTACAAATAATTGCCGCATGGGTAGAAGCTCAGAAAAAGAGAATTGCCGGGCTCCATGTTATGCAATGCGCTATGCTGCTCATATGTACCCTATTTTCAGGTTATGAGCCGCACCCTTTTCGCTTTGAAAGCGAACACGCCAAAAGACTGACTGTCATCATGGAGCGCGTTAAGTGAGAGCAGTATGCGATAAGGCGACCGCTTCGCGAGACATAGGCGCGGCGGCACGCCCGGGTCTGCTCGCGTTTAGAGCAAAAAGGGTGCGGCTTATACACCTGAAAATAGGGTAAGTTTACCCAAACCTTAAAAAAATATTACATGAAATTTTGCCCAACCGATTTCGATTTCACTACTGTTTGAATATTCATACTTTGTTTAGAAATATTTCAAAACTTTGACTTAATCTTACCATGTTCCTACGGATTATATTGACAAACTTGACAAGAGTATACTATAAGACTGAAATGACCATTGAGAGGATGGCATCTTCTAGAAGGTCTTTTTTCCTTCTTCATTCTACGTTTAGTTCTCTAATCACTCGATAATTATTTGTCCTGAAATGGGCGATTCGAGAAAAGTCCGTGGGTGATAAAGTAAGGAGTGGAAGGGGGAAGGAAAATATGTCGCGAAATTTTCAAAGTTGCTTAGATGAGATATAAATGCAAGTAAAAATGTGTAATCGCATATGATTATACTTATCTCTAAATTTTTTTTAAAATTCAAGTTAGCCTGTAAAATAACATGGTGAGGTTATCCGGATTTTTGCGATGCGATTTCTGCACCTGCAATCCAAACGGAAAATCTGGGACAGGCACTGCGTACGACCTATGCCAAAAATAAAGAGCAAGCGATATTGTTCGTAACACATATCAGTCTTAAAATAGCCTGTCTAGAAAGACTTATAATTTTCAAAGAATACAAAGCATCTCGTAATCTCCACGTGGATTTAGCTGCTCATCTGCAGAAGTTATCAAGTTTATCATGCTAGAAGCATGTAGACGTTTAGAAACCGTCCTCGCCCGTTACCTTTCGCGAAGTGTCTTGTATGGGAACCCAGGCAGACTGTATATTTTTTAAAGAGTAGAGGCAAAACGCTGCATGAGCTTCTCACTGCTGTCGTTACTATTCAAATAAAAAAAGCTACATTTTTGAATAATGCATATTATTATGATATCATCCACATCATTTGTAAATTGCATATTATCTTTTTTTCGGAAAAATAAGTTTTTGCAAAAGAGAAAGCCATGGATAAACTTGAAGAACTCTCAATTATTCTGCATCGCTGAAACAAATTGCAAAAGTAGAAATGTTCTTTGTTTTCCTTTGCTCATATTGAAATTGTTCAAAGGCGATGCTTCCGCTTTTCACAAAACATATCCAGTTCTTTACGAAAGCAGGTGAGGAAAGTTAATTGAAAAAGCGTCTTCATTTTGCAGCTTGGTCTGCTTGGGACTTTCGTCAATATCAACAACATCATGATCACGCTCTCTACGAAAGACCGTCATACGTCTTATGCTCACCTGTGCATAGTCAGAGGCTTTTACAATATTACAAATCTTTCCACCTTTATACTCTACACGGGGCCAAATACTGCTTTGTAAGTTATATAGTTTTGCCAAAAAACAATCGTAAATTTCAGCTCTTTAACTCGCTAGCTATCAGAACGACAAATGTTTTTTTGCTTATTTACAGCCAGTACCTACCATTGTGGGACGAAGTAGGAAGAGTTATATGCCTTTATGTTAGCATTATCTATGCAGCTTTCCCCTTGCTACAACTTGGCGTGACTTATAATCGCGTAATCGCACTTTTCTTCCCTTTTCAATATGACAAACTATGCACCGTCAAAGCGGCATGGGTAAGATTTTCAAGAAAATTGCAGTTTATGGCAAATAAACTTCAGGTTTTTATAACAGCAGGATTGTCTTATGGCCTCTACTTCATCATTCATCAGCTTGCTCGTAAGTGAAGTAATATTCATTGACAAAAATGTTGTTACTCAACAGCGTACATGGAATTTAGTTGGATGTCGTTTTGTTTACAACCCTAAAATGCTGACTTGGAAATATCGTGATTGTCCATACGAAGATAAAAGATACAACTTTATATATCCTATATTGATAATGACGGGAATTGTCCTACTGCTAAATCTGACTGTTGCTTCTCGACTTATGTTCATGGTATGTGTACTGCTATATAGATGAAGTAGCTTGGATGCTTGCAGTGCGCTATGCTGCTCATTCTTCTTGAAAATTTGGGAGAAACCACAATGAGATTTAGTGCAGACTTTCTTTGAACCACATAATTGCTTGTCTATTTATAATCTCTTTTTTTACTGTGATTCGGCTAGATTTTTCATAACTTGCTTTTGAGATCTGAAGCGGTGCAAACCTAGTCATTGGCTTTGTCGACTAAAGCACATCTCCGCGCATACGAAATTTTGTAAGTGTGCTTGAGTCGAAAATTTTATTGGTCCATAAAGTCACAAGTTACCCCCACAATGGTCGGCCGCCTCATCGTATTGTAGGGGTGACACTGGGTGTCGAACTGCGATGCACAGCCGAGATACTCTGGCAAGGCCTCCCAAGCTGTGAAGGAAATCGACGTTCCCGGTTTTGGCCGGATGCCAAGCTAAGAGCAGGCCAGGCCAATCCACCGCCGTCTGGTTTTTCGGTCGCTACGCGGTCCCTCCGCTCTACAGTGGAAATCAAGAGTTGGCCTAGTAGTCTGCTGTTGTAAGGGAAAACTTTGATTACTCCGTCAGCAAAGAGAGATAAAATAACACCTGTTCATTGGATTCCGCCTACGGCGCCGAGTGGTAGCAATAACCATGACAGGGTTCTGAGGGCGTTTGTTGGATTGGACAAAAACGTCGAAAACGAATATAAAATAGGATAGTTTGGATATGGGCTCCGAAACGAACGGCAACAGTCTCGTTAGCCTTCTTTCCGCACACGACTTTTCCATGAAAATTCCATCTTCATGAAGAAAGAAGATCGCCGGTGGACGAATCGCTCAACGGAACCATTCAAGCGGAGATCGACCACATTCTCACCAACCGAAGATGGAGCTTGCTCGATGTCTCAATAGTTCCATGCTTCTGCAGTGGCTCCGATCACCGCCTCCTTCGAGCGAGGGCTGGATAGATATGACGGTAACAGGCTGGAAAAGCTCATATCAAGTTGTGACTGGCCCATCGAGGAGGACCCATGTATGATTACGATCGGCTTCTATAAGGATTGCGAGCCTGTAAAGAGTTGCCTTATGACTTCTGAGAAGAACTTGTAACGCATTTTGAAGATTACCAAGGAATTGCTTGAAAAAAAAGATTTCTGAGGCAGGATCCAAATGCAACTCATCTCGAGCGACTGACAGCCAACGCCAGTTGCAGAACAGCTTTGTAGGAGGATCTCAGAAAGCACAGGCAAGCCAAGATACTGGAAGCAGCCGAAGGAAGACGAAGTCTTAAAAAGTGCCGAAGGGACCTCTGCGAATATCACGTGCCGCTGGCTGCACTATTGAACGAAAACGAGACTCCGATTTTTTCCGATGTAAGATGGAGTTCAACGCGAAGAACTTCTATATCAACCTCTTCCGCTAATCAACAGCCTGACGATGCCCGTTGTTCCCACTGGAAAATACCACCATGAAATCTACCTGCTGAAGTGCGCGCAGCAATTCAGACCATGAAAACGTCTATGGCTCCAGGACCAGATCATCTTTCCGTCGACTTTCTGCGAGCCGGAGGACAGTATACAGAGATTCTTGCGTCGCATCTGATATCTTACCTGCGAAGGAGAGGATTCCCGACCAGTGGAGAATGTCAAAAACCGTCCTTCAAAAAGGGTGAACGGGAGGATCTTCGGAATCCGTCCAACATGCTGCTGAGTTTGCTGTACAAGCTTTTCACAAAGATAATCCTCGCCCGCGTATCTAGGACACTGGATGAAGCCAAACCTCAGGAACAAGCTAGATTCCGCAAGGAATTTCAGTTGCATGGAGCTCATCCAGACGGTTTCGAAAGTCATAAAAGTCTGCCGGGAGTACCAACTGCCTCTCGTCCTAACCTTCGTCGACTACGAGAAAGCCTTTGACAGCGTCGAAACCAACGCCATCCTGTCTGCGCTAGTCGATCGAAGAGTGGACCCAGCTTACGTGAGGACACTAGCCAACTGCTACAAGGACTGTACAACAACGATGCAGCTCTTCCATCGCCCCCTTACCATCCCATTTAGGAAAGGTCCGACAAGGCGACACAATCTCGCTGAAACTGTTCACCGCGGCCTTGCAGGGGTGATGAAGTCACTGGACTGAGACGAGAGAGGCATACGAGTTGATAAGAGATCCCGTCGAACCTTCGTATTGCGGTCGACATCGTTCTGCTCTCGAGCAGTATCACTGAAGCAGAGACGATGCTGAAGGAACAAAGAAGTAGGGAAGAAGATTGGAATATGAATAATTAGGAAGAAAACTCAGTTTATGAAGAACGTCCTTTGCGGAGATGCAGAAATGGAACTGGAAGGCACCCGCTATCATGTAGACATCTTCTTACGTGTATCTCGGAGGATGAACATGGAGAACGACAGAAGAACTTAGCAGGAGGAAGAAGAGCAACCTGAGTAGCTTGCGGGCCTCTGAAGGAAGCCCGACCAACTGAAGGACCGGAGCTTGGTGCCCACCTGTTCGACTCAACGGTTTCCCCGGCGTTCTGTTATGCAGCTGAGACTTGGGCCGACATCGTAGACATGTCGAAAGCTTTACGGACCACCCACAGAGCTCTCGAGCGCAGTCCCTTGAAGATAACCCGACGCAAGCAACATCTAGTCGGACGCCGCAGTGCGGATATTAGAAGAAGGTCCCGTCTTTGTGACCCAGCGGAATATGTAGTGAAAGCGAAACATTGATGGGCCGGTTACATCATAAGAAGAACAGAAGACAGATGGGCACTAAAAACATCTGTGGAGTGGATTACTCCCGAAGCCAAACGTCCCCGAGAAAGATGGGCAGAGTGTTCGTGGAAGGATGGACCAGCTGAGAAATCAAATGAATACGATTACCGCACCTGGAACGGAAGAGATGAAATACTTATTTTAACTGCATATTTTTCGAAAAAAAAATCTGATCAGGTGCTCTAATTCTGATGGATGCTAGGACATACTATTCACGTTCAATCATTATTTGTATGGGGTCATTAAAATTTTTAATAATTCTTTTATTTAAATGCACAGTCAACCACATCTACAAAGCATAGACTATAAGCAGTATCCGAGCAGTAAAACACGAAAGATTATTCGAGGTACCACTGCTGCAGTGAGTGAGGGGAAAACCACTAAACCTACATGGCTTCGGTAATATAGAGTTCACAGTTAGGAGGTAAGGTCAGTCGTTCCAAAAAGGATACGTTTGTTATTTCTTTCTTTACAAGTGAACGCACATTTTCTGGCTAACACATGATAGAGCTTTACAGATACGATCCATCCATATGCAGTTTGCCGAAACTTTCGTTCGTCCTTGGAAAACTTTAGCTAAAGCACAACTTTTTGGTCTTTTGTTATGCCAAAAAACTTTTTTTCACTTTTTGGTTTTTGCTTGGAAACAAAAAGGAATTTCCGCTTGATATAGCATCAAAAAAAGCTTGACTTGAGGAACTGCTCCAAAGAGTATTTTATTTGCATCATGATTTTACGGTATAGCAGCGGAGGACGGAAAGTTTAAAAAACTTTGTTCGACTTCTTCGCGGCACTACGCAAGTTTTGTGAGAGAGGTGCGGTAGCGCGTTACGAGAATGATAGGCGAAGGTCGCTTATGTGATGACGTTCAAGTTGTAGCTGCTTGTTGTTGTTTAAACAAAAATTCAAAATGTTAAAATCAAACTGTCCCATTGTTTTCCGTTCAGATTAATATAGTTCATAAATATAACAAAAGCAATATAGTATCGGTCTTCCGATATACGACTCTTGTTTATTCCTCAAAAGGGACGGCTTCTTGTTGTGGCCATTCAAAAAATGACTGGCGCAGCATGCTTTTCACTTTCATCAAGCTAAATTTAAGATTTGTATGGTTGAAGAAAACAAGATTATTCTGAATTATTTACATTCAGAAATCTGGAGAGACATTATCTGGTTCGCATGAGAAAAAGAAGAACAAGAGGATGTTTTGGCAGGTACCCTATCAACTGCATGTTTGAGCCAAATATTTTGCTTCAGAGCTTTGTACACGATCTTTTTAACGCCAATGACTTGATTTGGCAGTGTTTTTTGAGCGACTTAGTTACAAACTCACGGATGTGGGTTTTTTTCGCGGACACATTGGTATGGGAACTATCACCAGTTTGTGACGGGTAATATCTAGCATTCATGATTACCGTCTTTCAAAGCACATTCCCTTTAGTTTGGTGAACCTACTTTTTGATGAGAAACTGCGAAGACCATTCTGGTCGAAAAGGAAGAAAGGATGTCAAACTACCGAGCAACCTACGCGGTCCTATTTCATAACAGCTACATCGCGAAATCATTGACAACATCATGTAATAATCCTTTGTGTTGAAAAAATATATCGTCATTTCGCTTATGCGAATGCTGAGAAAACTCCAAAAATATCAAAGCTTAAAAATTGACATTTCCACTGTGGGAATTGCAACTTAAAAACTTTCGAGTTGCAATTCTGTGGGCGTGGCTGCCGCCATGCCCCTTTGTTCTAGATTTTGGGGGTCTTGCGCTAGCAAAAATTCTGGGAGGTACCTTTTGTTGGGAGAAAGTACTCCAAACTCGGGTAATTAAACCGACACCTCTGCCATTTAGAGTCTTACCTTTGCTTGGCGTACGCCAGCTGCGTAATAAGAATTAAAAGGCTCACTGAAAGAAAGTAGTTGACGACTTCTCGCAAAAAATCTAGTACTACTGCCCGCCGAGAGAACATGCGATAGTAAAGGAAGTATCGCTCGCTGAAGGTTCGGCTACGCCCCAAAATTCTGCTGACTGCGTGCACGAAAGCGCTAGTTTTCGGTCCGCCTGCTTCCGGCCATTGTTTGAGAGCACTGGCCTTCACTTAAAATTTAAGATTTTTTTCCTTGAATACTCAGAAAAATTTCTCCATAATATTAGGTCGTCCCAAAAGTTTTGTCGGTTTCTTCAGACAACTATAAGACCACGCACAATGAAGATCTGAATGAGCTTTAGCATGTATTCGATACAGCTTTTCCTTATCTTTCTTGTGGTTACATTTTCGAACCACTGCTGAAATTCTTCACCCGTCATTTTTGTCTGCTCAAAGTTCGGCTAATTTTTGAAAATTGCATTTCAAAGTTTCGGAAAGGATTAGGCAAGGATTAAACAGAGCAATTCTCGGACTACAAGATGATACTTTTAGATTCCACTAATCTGCTGGTTTTCGCATTAAAAAATTATTTCTTTGGAGGTGTCGATTTTTGGCAAAGTCATGAAACACGCATCTGCAGCAAATACATGAAAGCTTTCGAAGTTTCTAGGAACTGAAACATGATCTCTTATTAAACATTATTTATGCAATATTACCCAGTTTGACTTGCTTTAAGGAAGCAGCTTTGTGGAATTTTTGGTACTTTTACGTGGCATACGTAATCAAAAAGCCGCGCCTTTTTATTGAAAACCTTTTTATTGAATAAATAATTATAAGGACCTGGTAAACCACTTAATCTAAAATGGGTATAATGTAGACAAAGCTTTGCTCTACATAACAGTTACCAGCGCTCCTTAGAAGTATCAGTATAGAATTTTTTAAAATTCAGGAAAGGTTTGACGTTACTGTTGAGCTGTTCAAAAAGCCATGGCGATAACATTGCAAAGATAGAGTAGCTCAGAGAGCAAATATAGCTGTAAGAAAAAGGATGAAAATCTAATCAAATGGTACTTGGATCGTTTATGGACTGGTGTTCTGTGAGATTTAGTGAGCGATAAAAAGAACCGACAGAACTTTCGGGACAACCTAATATATTGTAGCCAAGATGTTGTCCGCATAGGGTGGTGACCATAGATGCGAGAGAGAAGCAGGGTCTTCTGCAGGTGAAGGGAGTCTTGGCTATTTCCGTCCTAGAAAAGTGAAGGGGGTAACTGAGCTTTGAGGCGAATGCCGACGTAGGCTTACGTGACGACTGGGACTGGATTTTGCAAAAAGGGAAAATAAATGGTACAAAAGTGTAATATGTATGAAGAATTCCTCAATGCTTTGAATTTGAGAGGTCATCGAACAAAATTTTTTTGAATCAGGAAAGCTTTATGTCTCATCAGTCGACACACCACTCGAAAGCTTGGAACATGTAGAATCGACGTAGGCCGTCTCTTTTTTCTTCGCTGTTTTGCGAAGCAAGACATGAGCAATTCTATTCAGTCAAAATATCAGCTAATTTTGTAAATAATATTATGCTTCATTTTAAAACGGAAAGGTATCTTCTCAAGGCTTAGAAAGCTTGAACAACGAGAAATCAAAATGCTCTCATATTTACTATCATGCTTTTCAGCGAAAAAAAATCATTCAATCTTCACAGTAAACATACACAATCATTGGACAGACCAGAGTTCCTACTCTTGCATAATTTTTTTCCGTGTCAACACATATTCATCAAATGATGTTGCTTATTCAAAGAATCAGACATCTCCTGATTTGGATTTATCACACTATCGAAACCGAACCACTCTGTGAGACAGGAAACCGTCTCACCAAGAGTAGTTCAGTTCAAGATTTTTCAACCGTTTTTTCAGCAAACGCTGTAAAAAGCATCAATGTAATGTACTGATCAAGAAGAAGTAGCAGCTGGCGGTCTCAAACAAAATGGGCACCAGTTCTCATGAATGTTCTATTCTGCTGTCCCTTGACCGTCTCATTCTCAGGCGATGAGGGTCAAAAAAAAGTGACGGGAGCAGAGAAATTGCCTCACCTATCGCACCCATGGTGTTGACGCCGAAGTCTAATTGTAAGAACAAACTAGATAGAATGGTTCAGTTCTGAAAAAGGAAAGCGCAGAACACCCAGGAAGCTAAAGAAAAATACGTGTAGCCCATAATTTTTGCAATTTCACAAATTCCTCCATCTTGGACTAAAGGCAGCTGTCACGCGTGCGGATTCTTTCTTCGTTTTCCTTTGAGCATCGGTCTGATCGAATTTTTTCTCTGTTTGAGCTTCTTTCCATTGGCAGTAATACCTCATTTTGTGCTTCGGCACATCAGTTATCACTGCCAGAAAATCCCAAATTTGTACCTTTGGTTTATACTTTACCAATGCTCATCATAAACTTATTGTATTGTCCGAATTCCAGACTCCTTTGACAATTCATGTTCGAGCCCCTCGCACCCTGCACAGAATATTCATGTACGATTATCCTCCTATAGATGTCGGTTGTATTAGTATATGTTGTGGACTGCTTTTGATAGTTGTAAGTTGCCTGGGTGTATCCACTCGCGATACTTTGATTCTCAGCTAGCTGATAAACATTTATGAGTTTTTTGATAGGTGAACCCTATCTGAAGTTGCGGCAGCGATTACAAGAAGAAAAGGATTAAAAAAACTCAAAACTGAAGAATTTTGCTTTGATCGAATGTGATTGGTAATGCTTGGCGATCAATTGACGCATGGCTGAAACAGAATGCTCTGTGCTCGGAAGTCGACTTTTTGAGGAGATATGAGGCAGCATGAAATATGGTCTTTTAAGTGTTTTAGAAATTACAATACAGTCCACAGACGTGCAAAGTCCGTCAATGTCACGTTATTCCGCGGAATTTGGTAACCGCGCGACATTCAGTAAATCCGCAATCACGCGAATCCGCAAACTACGCGGCGCCATAGATTCCTTCAGAATGCAAACGTTCTGAATCCGAAAGGAGCATTGTGCGTAGCTTACCAAGGGCGATTTTTGGTAATAGCATGCCTTAATATATTATACAACTGCTCGACGTTAAATTTTCCTGGATGCCTTTTGCGTGGGGTAACGCGGCGCTCATCACATATAGAAGATTTTAGTATGCTCCACAACTTCTTTTAAGGAGAAGTAAAAGGGTAATGTTAGAAAAATCATGTACTCCCAAATTATCTCACTGTAACTCTGAAAGACTGAGGTATCTTGCTAAGCAGATGTGATTTCCGTTACCAAGGGCAGTATGCAAGGGCCCGTCCAGATAAGGGTTCCCATTTAGATAATATCCTCTTCATAGCTTGGTGCTCTGGAGATCTGTGTTTTTTCTTGTTTAATCTTTTGAATGGCGCCACTATCCTAATATTGTGAAACTCGCTCTACTCTTCAGCTGCTGAATTACATGAATTTCCAGAAAATTTGAAATAAGTGAGCAGGGGTTCACTTTGTGATTGTTTTGATGTTTTAGGTTTCGCCTTTGCTATGTTTTTCATTATCACAAAAAATTATATTTTTTATACTTTTTCTGTGTTTCCTATTGCTTGCAATTTTTCTTGAACTTCAGCCCACGATCAGGGCCGTGGAAGTTTTCCTTAACGCACAACTCCAAACTTTTCTAACTCTTCGTACTTTTCAATTAGCGCAAGCCTGGATAATGATGGTCAAACATCTAGGCCTAGACTCAGATAGTCGCCGAGGACGGGGGGTCCGCAAACTCGCGCTTTTCTGCAAGCGGTCAGCAAAATTTTGGGAAGTGGCCAAACCTTCAGCGAGCGCAGGAGAAATTTTCAGCAGGTGCTCGGACTTTTTCTACGCAGTTTCGGGCGTACGCCAAACAAAGGTAACACTCTACATAGCAGAGGTGCCATCGCTGTTTTGATTGCCCGAGATTGGAGTACTTTCTTTTTGCGGAAGATACCTACGGGCTGTGCGGTTTTTCACAAATGCCGCGCGGCTCCCAATATATTTGCAATTCTCGAAAATTCGCGAGAATGTGGCGACTGCGCCGCAACTCATATGAAAAAGCGGTAATTGTTCTCCGAACATTCGTTTGAAAATTCGCCCAAATCATTCCAAATATCTGTAAGCGGAGCGCAAGGAATCAGCCAACTATTTTTTCCGGCCGATGTCTAATAAGAGATCGAAAATGGCCAGAGTTGTATCTAAGTGGTGGCACACAATAAAGGGGCTAGTATTTTCCCCGAGGTTAATAGTAGGGGCCCTCCGGTCAACAGTAGGCACTTCTTACAAACCATGTAAAAAATTCCTAAAATATTTACGCGAAACATCTCAGATAATCGCCGGGGGCAGGCGGCAATGGCATTTTGAGCAAGCGGGCATTGGAAAAAATAGTTCGCTGGTTTCTTGCGGTCTTGCAGATAACTGGAAGAATGTTGGCAAATTTTAGACTTGTGCAAAGAAAACCATTGCGGCTTTTTCATAGAAAAGTTGCGGCGCGGTGGCCGCATTGCGGACTTTTCGCGGGAATATTGGGGCCGCACGGTCCTTTGTAAAGGACCGCACAGCCCGTAAGTACCTATCGCTAAAAGAAAGTACCCCAAACTCGGGTGAACCATCGATTGCACCTCTGCCATGTAGAGTGTTACCTTTGCTCAACGTAAGTCCGAAACTGCGTAACGAGCGTCAGAGCGCTCGTTAATTTGGCCAGCGCTCGACGGAAGTAACTATTTGACGACCGAAAACCTGTACTGCTGCCCGCCGGCAGAACATGCGACAAAGGAAGTACCGTTTGTTGAAGGTTTAACCACGCCCCAAAATTCTGCTGACCGCCTACAAAAGAGCCCGAGTTTGCGGGCCGCCTGTTCCCAGCGGGACTTGTAGTACAGTACAACATAGAGGAACTCAGGACCACTAACGCAGCCGAAGCATTCCGTAAATATTAAGTTGGTTTATAATCAATGCACGTTTTCTCAACTTCCACTTCTAATAAAGATAATTCTTTTCCAAAACAGTCTTTCTGCGCGCATCGAAAACTGTTGTAAACATCAAACTTTTAGCTATACAATGTATACTTCTGTGTGCTTGTACTCACCACGGGAGAAATTTTCCGGCTCAAAAATTACCGAATTTTTTCTGGAAAGCTCTAGTTTGAAAGATCATAACTTACTCTCAAAAGGACTAAAATGGAGCAAACTTTGCTTATTGTGTAGCCGATAGTCGATTCCTAAGTAGCGTGGAACTTGGCTTTTACTAAAAATTTTCTGCGAAAAAATATTGCCAAGAAAGCAAAAGTACCCTAATTTCACGCGTACAAGGCGCGGGGTGGTCCTAACTTTCATCGACTAGCCCGAACACGGCAAAGGACTTCGCAAAGAAAGGAACCCCATACCGTGCTGCGTTTTGCCTGACGAATCGTGCGGCATAAGGATTGCTTCTTAAACGTTGGGGCGGCTGAGCAGCTCGATGAAAGCTAGGACCACCCCGCGCCTTGTACGCGTGAAATTAGGGTGACATTTTCTCCTACATTTTAGAGAAGACAAAAAACTGTGTTTTTTCCAACAACTTTTTCTCACTTGGAAAACGAGGAAATTTCGCCGTTTTCCTACCATTAGTAGTCCTTGGTCTAATCTACTAGAATTAAGTGAAAGTTCTGTAATTGGTTCCCGCATAAGCATTTTATAAAGCTCCGAGTGATCCAGCATTCAATTAAGTTTAAGTCAAAGCTTCTCGGCTCAGGATTTTTTGAAAAATATAATTTTAGTGGCATTTTGTAGCACAAATCTTGGCGGTTATAACATATATTTTTTGAAACAAATCTGAGCATTTTTCATGAATTTAGGGCAAGTTGAATGAAAGGAAAAAATTTCAAGTTTGAGATCCTCACCTTTGAAGGTACGGAACTTTGGTAAGAACAAAGTTCTCCGAAAACAGAAGTGTACGTCAGAAAATAGAAGAAACGAGCTTTCCTGTAGTTTAGATAGTTTTGAAGAAAACGGTTTTTGATCGGAAACTAGCGTTAAAAAAAAGGTAGGAAAAGAGAGCATTAATTATGAAGCAACCTAATATATAGGATGTCCCAAAATTTGTGAACATTGTTTGATCGTTAATAACTCCGTTAATTCCTGTCTTTCGCCGAGTTGAGGCACCATTTTGTAGAGCGAGGTTTAACTTAGATTCATAGTATGGAGCGAATCACCGGTCTCTCTTGTTACTGTAGGATTACGGTTTGAATTTCTAGCATGTGGATCCATTGTGAAATATGCCATTTAACAAACTTTTTTCAAAAAATTCAAAAAATGGTGTACTAGGGTTTTCGCCCACGCTGATTTTACTACACACTTTTTACGAGTGTTTTTAGTTTTTTTTGGCGGTGTAATCACATTTCTGACAAATGCTGGAAATTCAGTTATTACGGTTTAACCGTAATAACTGAATTTGGAATCTGGGATAACCTTGAAAAGAAGCATCACAGTAAAGTGAAAATTTCATATTCGAAATCGGCGGCTTCCATTACCATACATAGTACAAGACTTTTTGGTTTGTTTGGTTTTGTTTCGAGGCAGAATATGGCCTTCAGTGCCTAAAATCTTTGGAAGTTTCTACCGTAATCCTGTACTGATGAAGAGATCGATGATTCGCTCCATACTGTAGATCTAACAAGGGAACCGTGTCGAGTCGAAGTGGCCTTTCCAGATGAGACCCATACTGCTTTGAAGAGTATTAAGCGGTGATTCGAAATCTGCCTTTCAAATCTGCCAAGCGCCTTTGGACGCCGAGTTATGACCGTTCTTCAGAACGAAAAATGAATGCAGAATTTAGGTAAAATCAATAGTTACAACTTTCCAGCGCTCAGATAAAGCAATGTTGAGTCTTAGCGTATTAATTAAAATGTATCCGTTGCATAAACAGCTCTAATACTTGACACTGGACCATCTGAGCAAATTTTGGCGATTTTGTTTCAGTTTTGTGTTCAATTTTTTGACCTGTAAAACGAGCATAACTCGGCGTCCAGAGGCGCTTGGCAGATTTGAAAAGCAGATTTGGAATCACCGATTAATGCTCTTCAAAGCAGTATGGATCTCATCTAGAAAGGCCACTTCGACTCGACAAGGTTCCCTTGTAAGTTGAACCGCGCTCTATAGAATGGTGCCTCAATCTCGGCGAAAGACATGAAAGCAAGGGAGTTATTAGTTATTGACGATCAAACAGTGTTCACATTTTTTTGGGGGACAGCCCGTATTTAATTTGTTTTCTAAAAATTTTCTGAAAATTCCAGTAAATGATTTCTAGAAATTACGCGGCTTGTTAAGGAGAAAAACGCACTCTTTTTTCGAACAGCTTCTCGAATGCTTACAAAGAACATCAGTTGTCGCGCTGAGCATTCTTCTCCATGTCTTGGAAGTGGCTCAAATTTTTGATATGATTTCTTAGTTCTAAGTATATGTAAATAATTTCAGCATACCGAAGGCTGAAGCCATTGCGAAAGAACGATGTATTGTACCGAAATAAGATCATTGATGCGATGTGCAATTTTAGAGAACAATACGAAACTGTAAATTGCACACCTACAGCTTCTATAATTTATTTTTGTGATTGTTGTAGAGCTTTTCAACGTGACTGGAGCTCGCTCACTATTGATAGATTAAACTGAGGCAACCTATGTGACTGCGCGTACCCGTGCACCCTGATATGTTTACGTGTTGCTATGTCTATGATTAAATTGTTTCTAGTGATCCCGCGGCATGTATGCCAATTAGGGAAAGCCTTTGGCTTTTCTAATAAATTGTCAACGACTCGACGCGTATCACAATTTGGCGATCAGGATCAAGGACAAGAAGCCTCCACAGACCAAGAATTGGAAGAATTCCCACCGACTAAGGACAAGAAGAATTGCTGCAGCTCAAATCGAGGAGAACACCACTGGTCGAGGAGGAAAGAAATAAGCCTTAATAAGAAGTTATCGATTTAGCAATAGAATTCGCTGACATCAGGGGCGCTATGTATCAATCGCAAGATCGTATGCTGGTTTACGACCTGGCAATTACACAATTTGGAACCAGCATACGATCTGCTGAAGCGCACGCGATGTATCAATATGTGCGCAACATCGTGTAACTACACCGTGTTCAACGTCCGTGTGCGCCAAGAACCTGGACTGGCGCATATTGTAGACGCCTGCTGACCCCGACTATGACTGCCGTTCGCGCATCTCAATGTAATTTTCTATGTTATGGCTCTTTTCCTTATATTTCCTCTTCATCTTTTGTAGAAAACCCGCATTTCTTAACATAGAAAAATCTTCTCCCCAGTTTGTACTGTGTAGATGTGAATTTCGCACGAATATGCGTGAAGGTACCCTTACCTCAACGTTCTATGAATGTGAAATAGGACATCGTTGTGAAATTTACAATGCGCGAATACGTTATCGTGATTACTGTGAAAGTTAATAATATAATCTCAATGAGTCTCTTCAGTGTATCAGAATCCTTCATGTGGTTTGTCGTTTTTCTCTCTGTCCCGTAAAATTCGAAAACCGCTAAAAAAGCGCCTCAAGGAGTTTAAAAACGAAAACGACCCGCCCCCAGCGTGCAATTTTCTGTCATGTACCACTGCGTTCACACCATTCGACACCAACACTAACAGTATACAGTAAAGATAGGGTTCTATTAAAATTTGTGACATTGGTGTAATGGCACACATGATTATGTAAATTAACTAGGCTGTAGCAGTTTTTGTAAATGAAGATGTGTAAAAAGCCATTGCTCCAGCGTTAATTGCGCGAGAATGGGGCGCTCCAGCGCTTGGGGCGCATTCGAGCGGGTAGAGAACTATAAAACGCATAAGGCTGCACCCCGCGGACGCTAGAGCTATGAATAAAAGAGCGCATTTCTTACGGATGTCCGCGCTGGAGGCTTTCGGTCTATTTTCGCGCTCTTGAGCGCTTTTGGGCTCATTTGAAGACAGATAGAGATAGAATGCGCCAGTAACAAGTTGATCAAAACTTACAAAAAACTTTCACTTGAATGTCGTCTCGAAATTTCATGCTGAAGTAGGGATTTCCTCTTTTTCGAACTAAAGTGTCGAAAGACTAAAGTGTTCGCAAATTTTTTGAACCTCCGCGCTTCTGAAAATGGGGTGTGCCAATCACCAAAATGGGTCACTGACTGATTCATTTAAAGTGCTCACTTCAACAAACCCCTTTCTTGAGAAGTACAGCCTGTGAAACTCATTACGCCTGACAAATCAGAAAGTTCAGTACTGATAAATTTTAGAACCTAAAACGGTTTCAACTACAGTCCTTTCGGAATGCCAGTATTACTGACGTAAGTAAAGTAATGTAAGCAAAGATACCGCTAGTACTGCTATTCTCATTTTTAGTGAAAGAACCAACCTTGCATTCTCATTTTTATGCGATCCCGCTGTTCGGTAAGGCTTTGGCCATACTTTACATGTGCCACCGGTGTTACCAGTGTTACTACTGTTACTCGTATTACCAGTGTTACTAGTGTTATTGTTAGTCATTGAGATTACGTTTCAGAATGAGACTACATTTGTGATCATTTCATTACTCTACATCAATAAAAACGGTAACACTAGTAATACTAGTAATATGAGTAACAAGGGTAACAACAGTAAGACGAGCAACACGAGTAACACTAATAACACGAGTAACACTAGTGACAACGGTGGTCAAAGCCTTACTGAGTCCTATCACAATCGTTGTGAAAGAAAATATCAATGGGATAGCGGGATCGCTAGGAAAAAATGAGACTGAAGTTGATCATTTCGTTCAAACTGATAGCACCATTGACAACGGTAGCAACTAACAGGTTAACATTGCAAGTATACCAATACCCCAAACTAGAGGAAAAAATGACTCATAACTCCGTGGTAAGCACTGGAGAGAATTTTGAAGAAAGTGTAGCACAATAAATATCACAATGGATGTCAAGTGCTGTATTCATACTGAAACGGATCCACATTGCTTATTCTAAAGCTCAGTGCAGACTTTGTTAACTTAAAACGTATGCAAGCGATTTTTCTGCGATTTCACACAAACGATCAATAAAGCTCCAGAAAATAGCTGAATTCTGAGCACAGATTATTTACAATCTACGAAATCACTATGAATAAGCTGAAATATCATGCCAACTTTCAAAGTGGAAGTTCAAGAACGATAACAGTGTGACTGAAATGCATTCATTGTTTATTCAAAGAGCCCGTGCTGAACAAAACGTTGTAAGGAAACTTTCTTTACGGACCTACATCACTCTCAAGAGCACCTATGGCGTGTCTTTGAAACACATCGGAGAGATTATCGAATTTAAAAACAACAAGAAAGACGAGCAGATCAAAGCCAGCTCCGACTGATTACAAAACCAGCCAAACTTTCCAGAAATGCTCCAAATTTTTCTAATCTTTTTTCGAAATTCTCACTATTCCTCACGCATGTTCAGCGCTAGCGTGTTAGCGCTTTGAGGGTAGCGCAGAACGTATTTAAGGATAGATGAGAGAGATGTGAAGAAAGACTGAAGAAGTTTGAGCGCTTTAGGCACTTTTGCAGGCAGCCGAGCAGGTTTAAGACCGCTTCGCCCACAGTCCGAAGCTCTGCTCATGCAGATTAAACCCCGGCTGCGACTGCGAGATATTGCTTCTGAAGCGAAAAAGTCGCGTTTAGACTTCTGAAGCGATTCTCTTGCTTCAGAAGCAAGTTTTGCATTCGCAACCGGAAACAACAGCGCAGCTGAGCCGCTGATGTTGACAAGCAAACAGTTGCAAATTCAAGTACAGGCAATCTTCTAAGAGAACGATGGTGCTGCTCTTTAACACGTTTCGGACCGCGAAATCGCGCGCGGCGAAAAAGAGGGTACTTTCAGCCGTTAGCCAACAAAGGGACATTAATTCGTATACTGTATGCTACATCTATAATCAGCATTCGGATAAGACTCATACCCAAAAGCGAATTCGAAATGTTTGAATTTTGTCGGCTGAGAAGGACATCTGTGCTTTCCTGAAAGATAGGAACAAGAACTCAGTTTCTAATTGTATTCAAAAGTATCTATGTTGTACACGATACCCATAATTATTGGAACTATGGTTTTTCTACTTGATTTCGAAACAAAGGAAAGTTGCGACGTCGCACGCGTCGTTCGCGTTGCCGCACTTAGATGCAACTGATGTTCGATTTGTTCTCTTATCTTCTAAACAAACATCGGCGGCACAGCCTTACAGAGTCATTTGAAAAGGTGGAGCTTAGGTCTTTGACTTGATAACCTTGGACAATAGGAAAACCTCCTGCAAACACTAAAAAGATCCTTGAAAGGCGCGTGCTGCACCATGTGCAGCACCGGTCCGAAACGTGTTAAACATGACCCAATGCGATAGGAGCTGCATAGTACTGCCGGACGAAGACGAAAAACAGGGTGCGAACGAAATTCATTAGGGGCACGGCAAATGAAGCGCAGAACTTACAATGGTGAAAGTAAAAGCGCGCCGCGTTCGCCTTATACTGCTTTTGCGCCTTCGTCCGAAAGTTGCATGCTACACCACAACATCAACAAAAAATAAAAGGCTAAACATATTTAAAAGCAAAACTCAAGAACTGCTAATTTTCCAACCATCAAAATTGCCTCGATAACCTCAACACGTTACGTGTTGACCCTTCACTATGCGTCCGTACGAATTTTTACCTCAAAACCTGCAACAAATAACATTGCCTTGAAAGCGTGAAAGCATGAGTACCTATAAAAGTTGACGGTTCAAGTTCAATGGAAGAGAAAACAGATAAGACTAGATTATGACGACTATGGTAGACAATTCGGTGGCCAAAGACAATGGGAGTGTCAAAAAGGCGAGCGAAAAACATTGGACGTGAGATACAGGGCATTTTCACACGTCATGTGCCCAGCACACGAACTCGACAGATCGTGCGCTGCTACATAATCTTGTGCCAAGATCGTGAGCTTGATACATCGCGAGATCGTGTGCTCGCACCAGATCGTGGGACGTTTTCAACGTGGCGAGCACATGATCTCACGATCGCGCGATTGATACATAGCGCCCCAGAGGGGTCTACCATGTCGAAAGCCAGTGAAGAGCAGCATCGCGACTTTTTGGAAAAGGTTCTGTCAATCATAGTCGACCAAATGCGCCTCCAACAAGAAGAAATGAAGTAGCTGCATATGTAGCTTTAACAAAAACGGATGCAAGCCCGACTACAGGTTCAACAGGAGCATATGCAAGCACAATAGCAAGCTCAATGAGGGCGGCAAAAAAGTTTAAAGGCACCGTCCACCCAAAATCTCGAATTCAATGTTTTTGTCGGCTTCAGGCCTTCTGAAAGCCCTGATTCCGAATATAAAGTCGAAGATCCGCGAAACCCCCAAAAATCGCTGTTTCGAGAACCCTCTGCAACAAGCGCAGACGAGATAAAGCATGCAAGTGGGCGGGGCGACAGGGGTTTCCCCGCCTACTTTGCCACTTCCGGAGCGGATTTCTCGCTCCAGAAGCAGTCTTTTGCGGCGAAACTTGAGGGTTTGCTTAGTGTGGGGGCCCACGCTAGTATGCCATCATAATCTCGCCAACCTCCATTTTGGGTGGACGGTGCCTGTAACGCAAAAGAGACGCTTAGATGAGCACCAGTGGTGAATTTCAAGGTAATCCGTGATATAGCAGAAATGTGTTATATTGAGAGTGCAAAATATTGAATTTTGCCGCGCCGAGCGCAGTCATGGCAGACGTGCAATCATCTACCACGCCTACTGCCGATGAGGAAATGAAAAGGAGTTGCGGTCAAAAGATGAGAATAGAAAAGACTATCATAAAAAAGCGTGGACAAGGTGATCTTTCCACTCGATTCCCTTTTGTGCATAACAGGGATCAGTTTCCTTTTTCGGGAATCCATACTCCGATATTGTTCACATGCATACGAGGGCTCGCGTGGGGACGGGAGGAATTCCAGCGGGGATCATTTCAATAGTAAAATGCACATCCCTTCCCCGTGGGGATGTACGTGCATACGGGCCTTAGAACATCGGAGTGAACTCCTCGCGAACCAAAACGTCTCCGAGCAGGACCTCCAACAAGGGTCCACACTGTTCGTAGAAGGATGGACCAGCTGAGAAATCAGATGAATACAATTATTGTCCCTGAAACTCGTCGACGCAGCCACCCACCTACGACGACACCCAAAAAACCGTGGATGGTTGAGGAGAAGAGAAATCATTGGCAACTTGTGTGCAAGGGCCCCAGATCACGTGAAAACGGGCCAATTAAGAAGGGAAGCTTGTTTAGTCGAAGTGGCTTTTCTAAATGAGATATATACCATATCAAAAAGCGTAAAACACTGATTGCAAACCTGCCTTCCTTATCTGCAGAACGTTTATGAATGAGGAGTTATGAGCGAGCCAAAAGTAGAATGCGCAATTTGAATAAAAGTTGCTAAAATTTTACTAGCGCTCAAATAATGCGACCAAAGTGATATATATTTTATATTAGAATATTCTTTGAGTAAAGTGTCCTGATGAGTATCACTGCTCCATTAAATTAGAAAAGTTTCCGGATCTTTTTGTTCTACTTGTATATTCGTTTTTTGCTCCATCAAGCGCTCATAACTCCTCGTTTATAAACGTTTTGCAGATAAGGGAGGCAGATTTGGAACCAGCAATTTATGCCCTCCAATACGGTATACATCTCAGCTAGAAAGGCCACTTTACTAATCATGCATTCTTTGTAAGTATCTGAGTATGTTTTAGGTAAAAGTGATCGTATCTCGCTTCTTAGAAAAATATTAAGTTGTAAAGAAAGTTCCCGGGCACTTGCGAAAAAATTTTTCAAATCGCTGTAACTTCAAGTAGATTGATTCTTTTTTGAAGCTACAAACTTCATTGCAAAGACAATTTTTCCGCAACATTTACTTCTCTTGCTGGCTTGTCAGCACCTCACTGCGGTCCATCAGCATGCGCAAAAGGGAAAAAGGTCGTCGCGAAAAGTGACCTATTTGTGCAGGATTATCTCAGGCAGGATAACAGCTGGAGAGTCCAGATGCTGTAGTTATATAATCTGCTGGGGCTGTTGTGGGAACCATTCATGTTTTTAAAGGACCACCTGCACAAAAATTTTCCCCAGAAAGTTTGAAAAATCGACCATTTTTTGCCCCTAAAAATGCACTATTTTTCGAGTAAGTAGCTTCGGAGTCTTCTAGTGTTGCACAGAAAGGATCAAACCTTTGATTGCGGCGAATATTGTTCGGGTGATGCCTTACACATCTTTTGGACCCATCGTCCAGGCGGGCG
Source organism: Cylicocyclus nassatus (assembly GCA_958299035.1). Classification (NCBI taxonomy): domain Eukaryota; kingdom Metazoa; phylum Nematoda; class Chromadorea; order Rhabditida; family Strongylidae; genus Cylicocyclus; species Cylicocyclus nassatus. The sequence continues at coordinate 26,393,475 of CATQJL010000305.1, read as the reverse complement.
TGGCGATCCCTGCAGAAGCGACGCCAGCTGCCAAAAAAGTTGCAGTCAACGGCAAGTTCGACAGCTTGCTTGCAATTTCTGAGCGCAAATTGCAAAACTCGAGTGCAGCTGCGGCTCAGAAGTGACAGGTTCCTCAATCAGATCACTCATAATTTGGACGAAATTCTTTGAACTGCACAGAAAAAATGGGCGTAGGAAGAAAAATTGCGAAATTTATATTGATTTTCTTTTGGAAAGATTGGAAAGATTTCCTTTTTTGATGTGCAGGTCAAACACGTTTTACCTCGATAAAAATCAGAAGTATAATGAACAGTATAACAAACTTGGTGTCAAAGTCGAACCGAGCGCCAAAAAAAGGCGTTTGAAAATGAAATTTCTAAAAGTGCCGGGAACTCTACATTGACTACTTGTGTACTTATCTATCGAACCGTATATCAGGCGTTAATGCACAAAACTTTCCTGTTCCATAAAGTTTTGCTCCAACCACCCCAAAAGCCAAGCCATTGAGGAGGGATCCCATTTTGAAGAACTACAAGCTTTTTCATATAACAATTTGTATACCCATTAGGCTGGGTTCATACTGATTCCCATGTTCCGGAACTGTTCCCGCAGAGTTCCCGTACTGTGTTGGAACTGTTCCGGGTGCTGCATGCGCTGCAGCCGCCCCGCCCGCATTTTTAACGGCCGGAGTAGAAAATTTTGGAACGTTTTTTTTTCAGATTTCTCTTATTTTGACCATATTCCTCTACCCTTCTTTCCTTTTTTGATCAGCAAAACTTCGAAATCGAAGCGAAGTTGGAGAATGGGTACTTTTCTGCTCTGCGTATGCGACAAAACGTGTGCTCTTTGCCATTCTCTCTTCGCTTTATTTTTACTAAGGCCTACTCCAATTGTTTCAGGAAGCCGCTGCCTGTTTTCCGCAGGCATCTTTTTTTTAAATTAAATTAAGACTTTTTTTTCTTTTTTGATAACTTTCGTTTACGAACTTTCTCAACCCCTTTCCTTTTTCCATATCGTAGCTTATCCGTTCCTTCTCCTACCCCCTCTTCCCCTTGTAATGAGAAAAGCTGTGAACTTGAGGCGAAGCTGAAGAATGGACGCTTTTCTGCTCCATGTGTTCGGGAAGATGAGCCTTCGTGCGCTCATCCATTCGCTCTTCGCTGCCTTTTTTTGCAGACCTACTTCATGTTTTCTAGGGCGCGCATAGTCTCGCATCTTTCGAAAGGGACATAGGGTGGCCTCTAGAACACATGAAGTAGGTCCGAACAAAAATGGAAGAGAAGACGGACGAGCACACGAAGACCAATTTGGCCGGCTACATGCACAAAACAAAGTTATTTCTTGAACCCCGCTTCAATTTCTTTCACGGCTTTTCTCTTCACAAAAAGCACTGTAGAAGAGTCAGAAAACAAGAGAAAAGTCCCAATTTATGCCATCTAAAACTCCTCCCACTCCCTAATTCATGGCAGTTGGCAATGTAAACTACGCAGCGGCTTTCTGGAACAAATGGAATAGGTCTGAGTAAAAATAAAGCGAAGAGAAAATGGACGAACACATGTTTTGTCGCATACGCAGAGCAGAAAAGCGCTGGAAGAAAAACCGTTGAAAACAATCAAATTTCTCCAACTCTCGCTGTTCAGAGCGCGTACGGGACGACTGCAGCGCATGCAGCACCCGGAACAGTTCCAGCAAGTGCGGGAATCGTGCGGGAACAGTTCCGGAACATGGAAAACAGTATGAACTATACTTGGGTAGGTTCGAAATTTTTTCATTGAATGAACGAATATCGAATAAATTCAAACATGAAAAATTTTGAATAAACGAAAATCGAATATATTCGAAAATAAAAAATCTCGACTAAACGAATACTGAACAAATTCGAAAATTAAAAATTCTCGAATAATCCCGAACAAAATAGGAAGATCAGAAATATCGAGTGCATGGACATCGATTATATTCGAACATTAAGAGTCGAATTTCGATTGAATATTCGAATGATTTATCGGATAATTAGAGCAACTTGATCTGAAAATTGACGACATATTCAAAAGCCGATCCATTCATAATCAGTGCCACCAGATCTTCCAAAAATCGGTGAAATCGATAAATTAGATTTAATTTTCAATCAGCACCCTCATTTACCCCCGTACCAACTTTCAGCCTTGTAGCTCAAAATTTTCCAGAATCTGATAAAATCAAAAAAATAAAATTTTATTCGTAATTAGCACCCTCCCTTACTCCCCTGTACCAACCCCACCCCGTAGCTAGCATCTTGTAACTTAAAAATTGCGTACGACTGTCGCTTAAAGTATGTGCGGGGCCTATCATAATCAAACCTTTTTCGTCCGGCTTTAGCCTTTACCATAGTTGATAGGCTGATAGCTAGCGGTGTTAAAGTGCCTGCAAGTGTGCGTGAAAGCATGCACTGTAATAACAGAATTATCATGTACTATCTACTGAACTAAACTTCATTGCAAGGTGGTATGACTGCAAAACCCAGCAAGCGTCTAATCCTCCACTACAACTGCGATGTCCCTTAATCAAAATATACCAATTCGCGAAAATTTTCTGGTAAAAAATGGAAGCACTTGTGCAGCATGAGTTTTACAAGCAAAAGCGCTTACTAGTGTGGATCTTTGCGTACCTAAAACATGAGCAGTGCGAAGAAAGAGAAACAGGCATATTAACACATTTCCAGTACATGAACTCGGAACATGAGCTCGAATTTGACAGCTTTTTTTTGCTGATTTGGTGCCGATAGCAGTTTGAACTTCTCATTGATCGAATAAGCTTCAACTAAAATCCACACTTATCTTTTTACTGTAGCAAGCATCGGAGGAATGCGACTTTTCCTACAGTTTAAATGTCATGACGACCGCAAAAAAGATGCATTACCGAGTTTTACGGTAAAAAAACGTAAACGGAGCGAGCTTGATACCCAGCAGTTGGCTCTGCAACAAACTCGAATGATCTAAGTGAGTACGCAGTCCACTCAAATACGAATTCGAGTAAACATTCGAATAAAATCAATTCGAAACCCCTTTTTTAATCCATCGAGTTTTCAAATTCATTCGAAACCCCGTTTTTTGATTGTTCGAGTTTTTGAATTCATTCGGACCCAAAGTATATATGAACCCAGAAAGCCTTAAAGAGCTCACGAAATGGGAACGACGTAGACCGAATCCTGTATTTCATAAACCTTTCTATTAAGAAATACATTGTATTTTGTCTGAAAACATGCACGTCCTCGCTAGGAAATTTCTACGCACGAAATGAATGGAGATGTCCAAGATTTTGCTAGTAAACGTAGACCGTCACTTTCCTTAGCTTTAAAAATGGAGCGCAAAGGAATTGGACAGAACTGGCTGATGTTTGCATCTAGATAAAATTCCTGTATGCGGATTACAAGGGGGAGCTGGAAAAAGAGACGGTCTACATCGACTCTGTATTTTCTAAGCTTTTGAATGGTTGATGCTAATGTTAATTGCTGAGATATAAATCTTCTTTGTACTGAAAAAAGTCTTTGTTTGATGACTTCTCAAGAACTAAGCATTCAAAGGTTTTCCATATTGTACCTCCGTACCACTTATTCTCCTCCTGTTCGCCCCCAGTCCTGCTCGACATCTAAGCTTACGACAGTAACCACTGCGCATTGAGAAACCATTGAGAAACTTTTCATATTACACCTCTGTACCACTGATTATGTTGCATAGACTTCTTTACTTCTACATGTTAGTCTTTGAATTATCTGAGTCGTACTGAAAAGTGGTTCAAATCACACTCAATGAAGCGTATAGCAGACTTATACGTATATCTTTCAACTAGGAAAAAACAAACAAGAACGATAGAAGGGTGATATAGTATTTTTCAGCTTGGTTCATTCGGCTTTTCGGTAAATATCAACAACATAGTGATTTTATCGTCTATAAAGGATCGACATACGGCTTATGGTCAACTGTGCATAGTCCGAGGAGTCTACAATCTCATGAAGCTCTTCCCCTTTGTCTGTTATATAAGACCAATTACAGCTTTGATAGTTTTTCTTGCTTCTCTCTCAAATATACAACAACATGACTGAGGTCAGGAAAATTATGGCATCTAAATCTAATATTATTCGGAGCTTGTACTGTTACATGTTTGATTATGTATGCACTATGCAGTTTGCAGTTGCAGTTTTATATATTTTGTATGTATATTATGTATTTTATATGTTTTCTGTATGCAGTTTTATCAAAATTCAACCGTCATTCCGGAATTCTATATTTGTTTCGATTACTTTAGCTAAACACCGGGATTAGTATCTTCTTTCTTGAATGACATTTTGGCTACCTCGCTTTCTTTAAAGTCGTAAATTGTGGAATGCATAGGTACTACCCCATCAGAAACCGAGTCAGCATTCAGAGAGGACATTCAATGAGTCAGTAAACCTAAAACCACTAAAGTAAATACAGGCACCGAACTAGTGCTTACTTAAACAGCTGATGAGTGCTTGATCAGCGAACCGTATACCAGTGAACTAGAACCTTTTTTGCAGCACCCAGTAACATGCCATTTGACGTCAAAGCTATAGGCTCTGACAAGCGGTCAATTCATGAGCAAAGCCATGCTAATTTGAAGCAAAGCAATTCAAAACGCCTCAAGAAATGCTTTCGCAGTTCAGTTGCATATGTGCTAGGGGCAAAGTTCGCCATCTCTCTTTCCTTTTAACTTGTTTTTCAGCCATGAAAAACATACATTAAGAGTACGTCTTAATATTGTTATATTTTATCATAAGTATGATGAAGATTTGTAAGATTTGGGTGAGCTTGACACATAAGGAACTCGATCTCCTTATTTTTTAGTTTCAATCTTTACATAAAATAAAACTCATGCGGTTGCTGATAGTCATTTTTTGGAGCTTCATTGCTCTATCAAAAAAGTCCTACCAGGGACTTTTAGTGCTCATCCTGCCTCAGAAGTATAAAAAGTGCTATCATCTTCCTGACAATTGATTTTATAAGTGTCTTTGACATGATCCCATCTACACGCCTACGAAAACTGTTTTCAGCCAATTTCTGCCCGCGTATGACGAGATAGGAAGAGTTATATGTTTTTTCGCCAGCTTCACTTACCTAGCTCTTCCTCTGGTGCAGCTTGGAATAACTTACAATCGCATGGCGGCTTTTTTGTTTCCGCTGGAGTATGAGAAAATTCGCTCAATTGAAGCGGCATGGGTAAGAATTTGAGGAAAACTGTTCTTACTTGATTAGTGCATTTCAGTTTTTTTACAGAAGTTGGTGTTCCTCTCGGTTTTTACTGGATTGTTCATATGATAGTTTGTCAGTGTGATTCGTTTTGAGCAAAGAAACAAATCTAAAAGATAAATTTAATTCAGTCAACTTCGATATGTATACAACGCCAAAATGATGAGCTGGAAGTACCTCAACTGTGACTATATGGACAAAAAGCTTAATTTCATATATCCTGTATTAATAATGACGGGTACCATTTTGGCGCTAAACTCATTGATTGCTACTGTGCTGATGTTCAAGGTGAGTCTAGCTTTCGCACATCCATACCAATTGCCCTGACTCATAGACAAGCTTCGCTCGTTTTCTGCAAGATTCATCATATGATCAAGAAGTATGCATGACATTCTTTCCTACTGCGAAACGAGCAATGCCCGTATTGTTGACAAGAAGCACGAGAAAGCATCGTTGCCCCTTCATCGAAACACAAACCTTGTACCCTCATTACAGGGCTTTCGCACAGATTGAGTTGTTATACAAGACCAAGCTTGATTAAGTTAGTTTAATGGTTACAATGGTCTTCGGTGGGAATTAGAGTTGTGTAGAGTTGATGCAAAAGTAGTGAGCTTTAATTATGCGACAGCCAGATTGTGAATCGGAAATGCATGAAGTGACAGAGCAAAGCAAGCTTTATAAAACAACTATTAGGGTGATCGGTAAAAAATGGGGCAGCTTAATTTTTATTAAATTTTGAGATTTTTTGCTTCGATCAACAAAGCAGGCTGCAGCGTACACGTCGCTTATATTGGGTCGGTGCAAAAGTTTTCTCAGTTTTTTCAATCCATCGGCAAACACGTTAGAATGAAGATAAACTAATAATTCAAAATGCATCCGATGCAGAATTTCTCCCTCTTTCCAGATGCTTAACTCCCCTTGTGTTTCATTGCGAGATTGACAAGATATTTGCTGAAAATTACAACCACTCGTTTTTACCATGTCCAACTTTCGCTAATTCTCAAAATTTTTGTATGAGACTTCCGGAGGAGACCTAGTAACCATCAGATAGTGCAAACCTTTTGCCAACCTATGCAATTTTTCTCTTTATTTCAGCTGCTTTTTCAGATTTTTGCTAAATAATTTTCTAAACGTCTTGTGTTTTGAAAAATCGCATAACCTGTTATTGCATCAAACAATGCAATATCTACAAGATGCTGAGGTTTCAGCACTCGATTGTTACTACCGCTACCATCACAAAGTAAATGAGCGATTTTCACTTCAAATTATGAAGATTTTAAAACAAAGGTTCCTTCAGTGCGCATTCCTGAAAATAAGAGATACTGCGATTTTCTCCACAAATTTCACCTGTCTCGGCGAAAAACGACAAGTCTTAGAAAGAGGAGAAAAAGTTGCATCGAATGGTCACTGAAGTGTTTAGCATTTTATGTTCTACGAGATTGAAATAGGCTGAATGTAAAATTTGATCACTCCAAAAAAAAATCGTAGAAATTCTGAGAGACAAGCTGTAGGACAAAAAAATTGCTCTGTTGGTAAAAGGTTTGCCCCATTTGCTCGTTATTAGGGCTTCTCCGAAAGTCTTATAAGAAAGTTTCGGAGATTAGCGAAAGCTGGACATGATAAAAACGAGCGGTTGTAATTCCTAGCAGATATCTCGTCGTTCTCGCAACGAAACAATGGTAGTTTAGCAGCTGGAAAGAGGGAGAAATTCTGCATTGAATGCATTTTGAAGCGATTGTTTATCTTTATTCTAAGGTGTCTGGCGATTGATTGAAAAAACTGACAAAACTTTTGCACCGACCTAATACAGGGTTGGGAGAAAGTCTTTGAACACGGTATTTTTAACGCAATGATGAAGCTAGGCAAGATGTTTACATGAAAGTAATAGGTAACGTTTGCTTAACTGTCTGCTACACAAAGCTGGCTTTGTAATTCGAAAATTCCTTCTTTGACGCGAGCACAAGCTCGGAAACGCTTGGGAACGCTGTCCATGGTGGCACGGAGGTGTTTCACGTCAACGTTCACGTTCTTCCAACGCCTTCTGAAGAGCAAGTTGCAAAGACTCCACTGTCTTGCATGGGTGAGCGCAGGCTTTGGCCTACAGAACTGACCACACGCTGTAGTCAGGGGTATTCAGATCCGGCCAATACGGAGGCCTTCCGCAGGAGTAATGAACTCCTTGATGTTGATTTGCAGCCATGCTTGAACAAACTTCGCTTTGTGCGCAGGCGCGCTATCCTGGGGAACCCCAATCGCCCCTGGTAAAATGGGTATTGGTCCAGGACAACAATCCCTTCTTCAGGATGCTATACACGTGCGTAGCGGTGTCCACCTCGATGTCTTGGGATACAAAAATCGCCAGCATCTTGCTGTTGGAAGCGATCGCCGCGCAAACCGTTACAGAAGTCGGATAAAGCTTTCGAGTCAACCCTTGCTACTGACTTCTGGGGGCGATTAGGTAATGATTCTGTTGTTTGGCAATCGAAAACTTTCCTCACGGTAAAAATTTTGATGTCAGAAAAGAGTATCGTTTGGTGGCGTGCCTTGGAGAGACGTTCAAGCAGTCGATCGATGGCACCTGCGCAGTCAGTTCAGCTTCGTGTCCTCCCAAAAAGCACGAAATTTTAGCATCCTAAGAAGCTTCATTGCAAGGCTCTTTTTTACGATGTCGGAGACTGTCCTGCCAGAGATGGAAAGCTCTGAAGCCAGCTCAATCAAGCTTCGCTGAGGATTGCGACGAAAGCGTTGGCGAACGATTTTCAAAATCTCGTTATGCCGCAGTAGCCGATTTACCACTCATACAACAGTCCTGGACGCTGTTCATATCCTGGATACGATGAAAAGTGGGAAAGACTTTGATCTGTAAAATTTGAGGAGTCCGCGCAATTTGCTGATCAGCCATCCTCTCCTCGTGCATCTTCTCCAACAACGCTCGCTCCATTCCGGAAGGCATATCTCCGACAGGAAAAAAGCTAATAGTCCAGTTTTTTGAGGGCTTGTACTCAAGAATATAAAAAGCAAACAAATGTAATTAACATACAAAAATTTGTGGGAAAGCCGAACATACAAGGACATCAAAAATTGTTCAAAGACTTTCCCTTAACCCGGTATAAGCGACCTTTGCTTATTATTCTGGCAAAGCGTCAACGCTCCTCTCTCACAACCCTACGCGTGGCGCCCTGAAGAACTTGAAGAGAGTTTTTTGAACACGCTCATTCTTGCGCTGCCATACCGTAAAGTTATAGAGCAGTTGACATACCATTCAAAAGAGCTCTTCATGCTCTTTTTAACGATGTATTGAACATACAGGATTTCTTTCTATTTCTGGGTAAAAAAAGTGAAGTACCTGAAAATTCGCGATTGGCGCAAAAACAATAAATCAAGTTTCAATTTGTGCCCAAATGCAAGATTTTTTCAGAAGATAGAAAAATGTGAGGCAAGCTGCTCATGGATGGATAGAAAAGCTTGAAAAGCTTAGGCAGTTGAGGCGAAAGTTGAGACCAGCAACCAATCGTGGGTCTGGTGACTGTACCTTCACGCATTGCAGCAGTAGTACTTTGGATGATTTCTCATGTATCACTGCGCAGACACTGCCCGAAGTTTATAATTTGCCAAAGTGACTAACTTTGCATTTCAGCCATTATAAAAATTATAAAATCAAATAAATTATTTTTTGAGAAATCCACATTCATTTTCTAAGTGTCCCATTTTTCACCGATTACCCTAATACAAGATTTATTTCAGGAGTCATGATCAGCCACAACTTGGAAGGCAAAATCAAGAGAGTTTAAGCTACGGTTTCTTGCACTGCACGTGATTCAAAACATCCAGTTTTTTTTTCCGTAAACCTCAAAAGAGTTTTGTGCAAACATCGTACAACTGCAACTGTACGTTTTACAATGTAAATACTATCATAAAACCGCAAATTCGCATTATGAATTCGTTCATCAGAAATGTTGTTTGCTTTTGTAAAAAAAGGAAATTCAGAGAAGCAGGTTTGCAGCGCATCATCTCTCTAAGAAAAATTTAAGGATGTTTTGGCAGGTACCTCAGTAAACGCTTGTTTCCAAAAAAACTAATTTTATTTGGAGTTTTGTACAAAATCTCTTCAATTGAAACGACTGCATTTGGCAGTGTTCTTTGGGTGCTTTAGTGGATTCACGCATATGGGTTTTCTGTGCGGGAACAATCGTATGGGGATTATCACCCATCTGTGACGGGTAAGATTCAGCAATTAGAATTTACTACTTCAAAGCACTATACCTTCAATTTCCAGAACAGTAGCTATGCCTTTGATGCACGATTGCGAAGACCTTTCTGGTTAAGAAACAGGCACCATGGAGAACAACACGATCTGTCTTTGTGAGTGGAGTTAACAAATCGTCGGTAAGCAATGTAGTGACTTTGCATGTGGGGGGTCCAGAATGCCAGATCTGTCATTAATCGAATTTTCCCAAATCTCGCGTAATATTTTCTTTTTTTTCACATGAAAGAATAAATGTAATTTGAGGTAATAAGTTTACAGAGTCATGGAAGGCTTTCCATTTGTTCTGAGACTAACCAGCCCTTGCACTAGTAATCCACCCCCTCCCTTCCCCTTCAGAAAATACATTCGTTTGCACAGACTCGAGAAGTTTGCAGAAACAATTGCATTTATAAATCACATTGAAAGCAAAAACGACTAGTCAGAGTGGAAGGTTGTATTGTTGTAAAGAGAGCTTTTCTGGCTAGCAAGAAGCCAACAGGGCGCCTCGTAAGGTAGCTCTGGCATGCGTCGGCAAAAAAGCCCCCGACTTCGCAACAATGAATATCTTCCATAATATGCTTGTAAATAAATCGATTATGGAAACAAAGGAAATAGAACGAATTCCAAAAGCAACACTGAATGGAAGATTAAAGAAACCAATGACATTCGCCGCCGCGCGCTTGGAGCAGGATTATCGCCGCTCTCCAAATTTTGGAGGGCTATACACTTCTAATGCATACAGAAAGGTAAAGTTCAAAATGTTTTTTGTTCGAAATGCTTTGATATGGTTTTTGCGTCTTCCTCGAAAAGAGATGGTTTGGAAGCGGAAATTGGAAGTTATTTTTTGAAAAAAAAAAGCAAGGTAAGCAGTCAGATTACATATAAATATATGAAATATATGAACTTTATTGGAGTCATATAAAACGCTGATCAAATCTGCTCACATCGCCTACTGAATCTTCCTGTGTTAGATTTGATAGATGAATCTGAGGTCTATCCACGAAGCTGATTCATTTAAGCAGCTGAAGCACACTTAACCACCATATTCAGCACATTAGAATTCCTCGGGCAAAGTGAACAAAATAATTGCATTGAGACTGTTATAACCACTACGATGAATTCGAAGTATGCAATCTTTACAATTTGGGCGAAATGCATGAGGACGTGTTATCGTAAGCTCGTAGCTCGTAACTCCATTACAGTTATCTCTGCAAAAGGACCCTTTATGGCTGACAAGGGTAAGCTTAAACTGCAGGCTCTCTGGTCGTTTTTGCGATAATAGAATACATCACGGGGTGTGCTTGAATTGAGTAAGCACTCCGACTTTTCATTCTCAAAGGCTTTACGTCACTGATTCGAACTCAGCACACCTGGAAGGCTCGGCAGATCATAGTGAGAGTCTGACTCATCTTTCTAAATTTCTGGGTGGATGTAGGATTATAAGACTTGGAAAAAGAGGACGTATCGTAATCATCTGAACTTTGTTCCTCTTTGAAAGGAAAAGCAGAATATTTCAAAGAGTAACAACTGCTCAAAAAATCGTAAATGGATTCTTTTCCGAGCCCGTTCATACTAACGCATAGGAGTTTGATGAAATGATATGGTCTGCTGATCCAAGAGCAGTTCACTTAGAGTCCTCAAAGTCACGTGAGGTGATGAAAGGGTAAAACTTGAGCTATTTCAAGTAACTCATTAAATTATTGGATATATGCGATTATTTGACTACATGTATGTTTAAATAAATTCTCTTTGCGACATCTTTTATCCGATTTCCCTTTCCTCAACCCTCACGTAATTGTTTTTCATTCTTCTTGGTAACACACTCTGGAGCTTTGCGCAAACCTTGAATCATTTACTAATTATTTTTTGCGAAAATGCTTCAACGCCTGTCTTTTCTCGAAATGTTATAAAATCACTTTTCAGCAGGGTTTAACAAAAGTTCTCGTCTTGAATCTTTGTTTTAACGTCTTTAAAATGCCCTCTCGCTCAAGAACCATTTTTCCCTTTCTCCAAATTTTCTCTGCCGAGACCGATGGGTTGTCCTTGTCTCTCCAAAAAAATTCTCATGCCACTCTTTAGCAAGTTTCTTCCACAAACCTTGTTCTAATGCTACAACCCACCCCTACTTATGGTTTTAATACTGCCTTACGATTTGCATCAACTCCCAGTCGGGTCCAACAAGCTAGGTTCCTCAAAACTTGATCGCGAGGAGCTTACATGACAATACGGCCAATATCGTATACCACTCAAAAGTTCAACTACGAAACTATCCCGGCGATTTGTTTGCGCTTTTCCCCATCCCATCCAAAGTGGCAGCAAAACCCCTTATTATTCTCAAGTTCTTCCTTCATCCGTAACTGTTTGAAGCTACCCGATAGGCGTAAGCAAGCTCAAGTTCACTATCAGATATTTTCATTTTGTATCTCCCCAAAAGATTGAAGCCATGATCTGTAAGCTTTCAAAAAGACCAAAAACCTAATCTTTGCTGCAAAATCCCAGAACCTTTCCACTTGGCCATTTTAACTGAACTTCAAAAATATCATCAAGGTAAGTACATATAGAAACAGAAAAATTGTCCTCCTCCACACTGTTTGCAAGCAAGGAACAAGCGAGGGACTCCTTACCTTGCTTTTCTGGATTTTTTATTGCTGGGCTATTCTATTATTCTCTCTTGCGGGCTGAGCTGACAAGGGAACCGTGTCGAGTCGAAGTGGCCTTTCCAGATGAGACCCATACTGCTTTGAAGAGTATTAAGCGGTGGTTCCAAATCTACTTTCCAAATCTGCCAAGCGCCTCTGGACGCCGAGTTATGACCGTTCCTCGGAACGAAAAATGAATGCAGAATTTAGGTAAAATTGATTGTTACAATCTTTCCAGCGCTCAGATAAAGCAATGTTAAGTATTAGCATAATAAATAAAATGTATCCATTGCATAAACAGCTCTGATACTTGACATTGGACCATTTGAGCAAATTTGAGCGATTTTGCTTCAGTTTTGCGTTCAATTTTTTGACCTGAAAAACGAGCATAACTCGGCGTCCAGAGGCGCTTGGCAGATTTGGAAAGCAGATTTGGAATCACCGATTAATGCTCTTCAAGGCAGTATGGGTCCCATCTGGAAAGGCCACTTCGACTCGACACGGTTCCCTTGTGAGCTATCATCTGAATATTAGTAGGCGACTGAGTCGGTTTGATCAAGTCTGTGAGAAGAATTTGGGCGCAAGAAATATTTGATTACTTTCCAGAATTAGCCACAGTGCACGCGCGTGGACTCTCCGCAAGACCGTCCTGCGACTTTTTATCTAAAGTACTTTCGACTACTAATCAACGCTGGATTCCTCCCACTCCGCAAGATTTGCCGTGGAGCGGGTCTCCACACATTTCGCTCAAAATATAATAACAAAGGCGCTAGTCAAATTTAATTGAGGTGCTAGTCAAATTTAATTAAGTTGTACCGTCTCTCTCACGCTTTTAACTTCAGCTGCACCCTACTTTGCAGCATACTCGTCCTGTTTTAGGGGTTAGAGTGAGAGTGAACAGCTGTTTCGCGTTACAAACGAATGGCCAATTTTGGATCGATTCGATTCAACCCATAAAGAGTTATAAAAGAAGGCTGAGCTCGTGTCACAAATTTTTGAAGATCGCGATTTCAGGGAAAAACATAACTTACCCATTACTGGGAAGAACATAATTTCCTTCTTTAATCAAATAATCACAGAAGGCAAATGCACTGAGCCTGAGCGAAACTTCAGAATCCAAAAAAAACAGAAACAGAACCAGGTTTTAGAATTCTCACTTTTTCACTGCATACAACTGAAGACCAAGATTTCTTGTGTCTCTTAGTATCAATAATGAGAAGAGGGAAGAAGCATAAGCAAGTGCTCAGTTTCGTGATTCCCTTCGTAATAACAGCCGGATCCGTAAAGATTACCAGAAATCTTAAAGTATGACAAAGTATGACTTGTTTAGAGAGAGGAAAGGACTAAGCAGGAGTTCTCAATTAGGAAAACGTCTAAAAGCGAAGGACACAAAAGTAAGCTCATCAGATTGCATACCACAAAGCTGTAGTTACGCTCAAAGAAAAGCTGTTCAAGAAGATTTGAAAAGCATTACCATGCTTGAATCTCTCATCGAGCTATTACGCAAAATGACAAAAGAATCTTTAGAATGGAGCTGGAGTGTTTAATTTAGCTGAAGGTCCATGAAAAGAAGTAGAGTATAAGTAAGAGAAGAGAATGTTTGGGTAGTAAAAGCCATGAGCAAACCAGGCACGGTAATTCATCACATTTCGCCATCGCAGACGAAATCAACACACGTCATTGCATGCGGTGTAGGGTGCGATCAATTTGACAATTTCAAGACCACTCTATTGTCTCGAGATTTGTCTGCGCATAAAATTACATGCTTTTTCAAATATACTAGCGACCCTAAGGGCCGCTTACAGCTGGTAAGGCAAATTCATTTGGGTTCAAAAGAATAGTCACTCAACATTACAACTTTTGACTAAAAAAAGCTTTCCTATGTCCATAGGATTAAAAACACTTCATAAATTTCCTACAAACCATACCTTCCGAACTGATATCATATAAAAGGATGTCCCTATGAACCACAGTGGGTCGCTCATAGACCGATATTCTAAATAAGGACTGCCCTACTGCCTCCCTCCCCCGCCCCCTCGCAATATTCACAAAGGCTTTCTGCGGGCCACTCACACATATTTAAAGAAGCACTGCTTTTGGGCTGCAAACCAATAATTATGAAAAGAACTGGACTGTAAGCCTACAGAACCCAATATTCTGAGAAGAGGTGCCCAAGGGGCAGCTTACCTATCACACTTATTGAGATTTTATGCCCTACGTGCCGCTTACAGACTATTTTGAAAAAGAACTGCCAACGAACCTAAAGAGCAATATCAAGAACTGCCCTAAGATCCTCTCATATTCAAGAGACATAGCCATAAGAGCCGCTTACTGGCCGAAATTTATTGAAATTTTCTAAATAAAAAATGGGTCGCTCATCAGATCGATATTTTCGAAGATACTCTGTAAACCCCTACAAACCAATTTTGAAGAATAAACTTTCCTATGGGGGCCTCCTACAAAGAATTATGGAAGAACTGCCCTTTGAGCCCCTACAAACCTATATTCCGGGATGAAATTGACACCGTCCGCTTACAACCGATATCCTGAAAAAGAAGTGCTATATGGGTTTATAGACCAATAATTCAACTACACTCCGAGCTTCTTACACACCAATATCTCAAAAAAAATGCCCTACGGGCCGCCTTTAACCAAAATTTTGAGGAAGAACTGCCCTACAAACACTCAAGCCAATATTCTGAGAAGACCCTAGGAGCCGCTTCAAGACCGAGGTTTCCCATTCGAACCGCCCTCTTTACAAGTACTCTGCGAACCATTGGAGAGGAAACTGTAAGCCCTTGCAAAACCATATATTAAGCTACATACAAATTCTTGAAGAGAAGCTGCTGCGCCGCCTACAGACCAATAATTGTAGAAATAATGTGCCTGCAGTGTCCCGGCAGATTTGGGTCCTGGGGGCTATACATGTGGTGGGGTTCCTGGTCACCCCATCGACCTCCAGGCGCACTCCGGCTGAGTGATGTTCCCCCTGGGCCGAGAAAATGACCCTTGAACCGGCGCGCGCTTGGACGGCCTTCCCCGCCTGTTCGGCGCGGGACCTCACGAGCGCTCTCCCCTATGATGCATGCTATCCAAAGCAAGAATTACAGGCGGCAGGATCTTCGTATGAGGACCTCCCCCAACTTTCCATTAAAAATCTCGTCCAAGCTGCTTTTCTGGAATTAGGAAAACGCCCAAAATCAGCCTTTTCAGCCCTTTCAAAGCTCAAATTCGGATTCTACGTGGCGAAAAGGCCTAAAACATGCAAAAAGGTGGAGGTGCAAAATCTGCCGGGACACTGCCTTTATGGACCGCTTATAGACCAATAATTTGGGCAATCCTCTACCCCTTCCAATCGCCCATGATTATAGAATGATTGATGTCGCCTACAGACTACTTTTTATAGATAAACAGTGCTCTGCACTGTTTGTTTATAAAAAGTATACCGCCTACAGAGCGATATATGTAACAGCTGCCCTTTGATCCTCCAGAAGGTAAATACAAGAAAAAAATCTTTCTTACGGTCTCCTACAGAGAGGGAATTTGGAAACATAACAAACCCTTCGAACCCCTACAAATGCATCTCTGGAATAAATCTGCCGTACGCCCCCCCCCCCTACAAACTAATATTGCAAGGAAGCCATATGGGCTGCTAACAGACGAAAAAACCTGCCCTAAGGGCCGCTCGCGAACGGTACTTACAAGGGAGGTCGGATCAGTCGAAGTGGCCTTTTCAAATGGATCATATACTATTTTGAAGAGCGTTAAACGCTGATTCCGAATCTTTCTTCGTTATCTGCCGAGCGCCTCTGGACGCCGAGTTATAAATGTTTTTTGGAGCGAAAAATGAACGCAGAATTCAAGTAAAAATGACTATTGCGGACTTTTCAGCGCCTAAATAGAACAAAATGTAGTATGAGTGTTTTGGACAAAAGGTATCCTTTGAAATGGAGTGCTCTGATAACCAACATTGGACCATTTGAGCAATTCTGACGAATTTTTCTCTAATTACGCATTCAATTTTTCAACCCAAAGAACGCTCATAACTCGGCGTCCAGAGGCGCTCGGCAGATATCGAAGACAGATTCGGAATCAGCGTCCTAAGCTCTATAAGACAGTATACATTTCAAGATGAAATGCCACTTCGACCATGTATCCTTCCCTTGTTAGTTATTAGAAAGAAATGTTTTATGGGCAGCTTGCAGATCCTTATGGTTCTTGATTATGAGAAAGCACTGCGCTATGGCCATCACCTCAATATTCTAAACCCTACCCTACAAACTGTACGCCTACGAGGAGCTCACGTATAATCTGCTCTATCAGCAGACCAAAGTTTTGAAAAAAAACGAAGCTACCAGCTACTTAGAGTACAAAATGATATTTTGAAGGAGAAGTGCCTTGAATCCATACAAACCACAGCATATTGTGATAAAACTGCTCTACGGACCCCCTACAAACCAAACTTTTGAGAAAGAACTGTCGTATGGGATTCTACAGACCGATATTCAAAAAAAGCGCCGTATGGGCCGCTTACAAATCGATAATTACTTGAAGGAACCGCACTATGGGGAGAGGGCGAAGACCCGCAAGCCGATATTTGATGAGGAATTGCCCCATGGGCTCTTGCAGACCACTCTCTTATGTGAAAGAACTGCCCTATGGGCCGATTACAGACCAATATATCAAAAAAGAACTGAGCTGCAAATCCTCAAACCAATATCTCGAAAAAAACTACCCTAACCGCTCAAAGACCGATATTTGAGAAAAAACCGCTCTGGGAGCCCCTTAAAAAGCAGCATTATGAAAAAAATTAGTACGAACCGGACAGCAAACAGACCGATTTTGAGAATTGCCCCATGAGCCTTAGAGACCTACAAAAATCACCCCACGGGCAGCATACCAACTTTTATTTCAAAAACAAAGAACTGTTCTCGTCAGTCCTAATCAGTTATGGGCAGCAATGAACTTTAGTAGGAAGATGAGAATGTGAGCAGTTGAAGGCGTAAACGTTGAGAAACTACTACAGATTACGCAAAACAATGAGTTCCCAGATCAGTCATACCTTCAAATACAAACTTTGAAAGAGCGGGTTCTACAGAACAACGTTTTAGAATACTGCCCTAGAATCCCCCCCCCCCTCGCACAAACCCTTTGAGAAAAAGCAGCCCTATGGAACACCTAGACCTGTTTACAAAAGGAAGTGCTCTATGGAATGCATGTAGACCGATATTCCGAGAAATAGCTGTACTACTAACCCCTACAGACCATAATTAAAAAAGTGCCCTATGAGGAGCCCGCAGCCGTCACTGTAAGGAACTGCCTACGAAAATACACAATCTGCACTCCCTAGCAGCTCCCTACGGATTATCTGCTCTATGAAAAGCCAAAAACCAGAATACTGAGAAAAAATAAAGGCCCACCAGCTGCTTAAAGACTCATAGAACTTCCCTGCGGGCGTTCACAAACCGATTTCGAGAAAGAGCAAACTGTCTTCGTAAACATCATCGACTTTTTAAACGCCATAGACAACCATGGTTACTTAGGCATACTTTGCCATACTTGATCCACTTGATCCGCTTGATCCGCTTGATCCGCTTCGTGCAGAACGCGTGCAAAACGCGCGCACACAGCAGTCTGTCACTTGGCGCCGCGTAGGTAAAGAGGAATTTTGTATGGTTACGGCAAATACGTTGTACGCGACGCCAAATGACAGATTAGTGATGCGCGTTTTGCACGAAGCGGATCAAGCGCATCAAGCGGATCAAGTATGGCGGGTGCCTTAGGAGGAAGATGTGAACAGATTACAACATTTACGTGAACTGTAAGCATCACTACAGCATGTCGAAAACCAAACTGGCGGGGCGCCAGTGCAAAAATCGAAACAATAGTTTGATATCCGTCACACCCGCAGAGTTCGAACTTGCGAAAGAGGGGAGGGGGGGGGGTATGTTAGCAACCTTACGAGAGTGTCGGCACCTCCCCAAACCATGGCCTTTTTGCACTTAGTAGTCGCAGCCCCTTCGAAAATATTCCACGAGGAGGGACGATGCTCACCCCCCTACAAAAACACGCTAGCCTTGTTGACAAATTTGGACCCTCCGCACCCTCCGCAATCACTCGCCTCAGTCTGCAACTTGTCAACATGTAAGTGCAAAACCTTGCCATTCTTTTTTATAGAATGATTAGTAGTCGCAGCCCCTTCAAAAACATCCCACGAGGAGGGACGATGCTCACCCCCCCCCCCCTACAAAAACACGCTAGCCTTGTTGACAAATTTGGATCCTCCGCACCCTCCGCAATCACTAGCCTCAGTCTGCAACTTGTCAACATGTAAGTGCAAAACCTTGCCATTCTTTATTATAGAATGATCATGGTCCGAAACCTCTGCAAAAGAGTGTGATGTCACTCACTGTCAACAACTATTCCTCCGCAACGCTGAAAGGGTGCGAGTTATATAGTTTTGCCAAAAAACAATAATATTCACCTCTTTAACTCGCTAGCTATCAAAACGATAAATGTTTTTTCTTCTCTCGAGCTGCTCATTTACAGTCAGTATCTACCTTTGTGGGATGAAGTGGGAAGAGTTTCATGCTTTTTTGTTAGCAGTATCTATGCAGCTTTTCCCTTGCTACAACTTTCCGTGACTTATAATCGCGTAATTGCACTTTTCTTCCCTCTTCAATACGACAAACTGTGCACAGTCAAAGGGCATGGGTAAGACTTTTAAGAAAGTTGCGTAATATATAACAAATAAATTTCAGGTTTGCATAACAGCAGAATTGTCTTATGGCATCTACTTCATCATTCATCAGCTTGCTCGTAAGTAGTATCCATTGACGGAATGCTGTTACTCAACATCGGACATGGAATTTAGTTGGATGTCGTTTTGTTTACAACCCTAAAATGCTAACTTGGAAATATCGTGATTGTTTATACGAAGATAAAAGATAACATTTCATATATCCTATATTGACAATGACGGGAGTTGTCTTACTGCTAAATCTGACTGTTGCTTCTCGACTTATGTTCATGGTATGTGTACTGCTATGTGGATGACGTAACTTGAATACTTGCAATGCCGCCATGCTGCTGCACTTCCTTGAAAATTTGAGAAATATCACAGTGCAGACTTTCTTTAAATTACATAGTTCCCTGTCTATTTTTCACCTCGTTTTCCGAGGCTATGATTCTGCTATGATAACTCATGACTTGGTTTTGAGATTGAGAGGGTACAAATCTAGTTTATGGTTTTATCAACTGAAGCACATCTCTGCGCATACGAAATTTTGTACGTGTGCTTGAGCCGAAATTTTATTAGTCCGTAAAGTCAAATCGAGCTTTTAATACTTTTATATTACTAATATTTAACAACAGGAAAACTGAACTACACCCCTTGGGCAAAAGCAGACAAGTTGGGGCATCAAATGGTTCCAAAAATAGAAGAGACATACAACGATGTAGGCTTTGTGCTGCAGCTTCCGCTGTTAGCATTCTCGCTTTCAAATCCTTTTCGACGAACGGCACTGCTAAATGAATGTATCAAGATGAACGAAAAGAAATGGGACATTGTTTTAACTGCACACTTCTCAAAAAAAATATTAGGTTGTTGCAAAAATAATGTCCGTTTTGCAAAGTTTTACTTTGAAAGACTAGCTTTGTCCAGTCTTCATATTTTTGAGTGCAATCAAGACCATCAGAAGCAGTAAACTTTTGTCTAACGCGCACCTGCATATACTGATACCGCAAATGAGAAGGAAACCATGCGTCAAAAAACCAAAAGTTTTTCTTTTGAAAACCTCGTCTCTTTGAAAGATTACCACTCCCCTCAAGTTTTGCTCCTATGGCTGCTGATCAGCTTGTTTTGTAGACGCAAGCCAGTAGTAGACGTTTGTTTAGAAAAAAACCTCAACGAAGGGGACCTGCGAAAAGAAAAGACAAAAAATTCAAAATTGTTCACTTTTTTGAGCCTATTTGTGATAAGCCAGAAGGCCCCAAACTATAAGAAATTGAAATTCTTCATGCGGTAAATAGCTTAATTTTTTTGCAAAAATTGTAGGCAGTATATCAGTATGTCCTGACCTCAAGCATACAGAAATGAGCGAAGCTTCGGCGATTGCCCTAATTATGAGAAACTTTGGCCCCATAGAATGCCACCGGCAAGTATCTATTTTGGTACGTCGATTTTTCGGCCCGGTTTTTTCAAAAAGTATACTTAAATATGCTTTAGGTAAACATGCTCAACAAATGTAGTAGCTATGTTTCAAAAAAAAATCGTTCATTTGCGCTTGAATTGTGGCCAGGGAAGTTGAAGCAATGAAATTTCTATTTTGAGTGCAGCTGTGCGAGATGCTGGCAAAATTCTCACAGATGATGTAGACGCTTAATTTTACTACTGTTAGAAAGTACATGAAGAAGGCTTTCCAATGATATGCAGAAACTTTATCTAAAAGAAAGTTTTGAAGGAAAAAAGTTGCTCGGAATGTAGGCTTGGAAAAACGGACATTATTTTTGCAACAACCTAATAGCTGATCAGACGCTCTAATTTTGATGGATGTTAGAACATATCAATCATTCTCAATCATTACTGCATGGGGTCATTTAAATGTCTAGTAATTCTTATTTTTGCTGAAATACAAAGTCAATCACATCTACAAATCATGGACTATAAGCAGTAACCGCGCAGTAAAACACGGAAGACCATCCAAGGTACCACTGCTGCAGTGAGTGAGGTGAAAATCACCAAACCTATGAAGGCTCGGTAATGCAGAGTTTATAGTTAGGAGCTAAGGTCAGTTGTTTCAAGGCCGATAGACCGATACGCTTGTAATTTCCTTCTGTACAAGTAAACGCATATTTTTTGGCTACGTCTGATAGCGCGCTATAGGCTCTATCCATCCATATGCAGTTTGTTAAAGCTTTCGTCCGTTTTTGGAAAATTTTAGCTAGAGCACAGCTTTTCGATCTTTCAATGCTCCAAAAATCTCTTTTTTCAAGTTTTTTGATTTTTTACTTGAAAACGAGAAGGATTTCCAAACGCTCGATTTACCGTTGAAAAAAAGTTTGAAGAGCTGTTTTGGAGAGCAAGTCATTTGCATGATTTTGGTTTAGCAGCGCAGGACGAGATGCTCAAAAAACGTTGTCCGCCTTCTTCGAGGCCCCACGCCAAGTATTGCGAGAGAGGTGCGTTAGAGCGTTACCAGAATGATAGGCGAAGGTCGCTTATGTGAGTGACGTTTGAGCTGTAGCTGCTTATGCTATTTGAAACAAAAAATTCTGAAATGTCATAAAAATCGAACTGTCTTATTATTTTCCGTTCAGCCTAATACAGTACCCACACTAATTATTCGATAGAAAACGCAAAAACTGACGATCCGCGTTTTTTTCGTTTTTTCTTCATAACTTCAGTATTATCGATGCTTTTCTGGAGTTTTCTGCACCATTCGAATCTATTTGAAATACTCTATTGAACAGTGCTAAGTTTGCCCAACATGGGCAATATCACGCAAATCACGCGTACTACGCAGCCCCACAATTCCAATTCCTTTCAGGTTACATCACATATGAATCGGAAATAGCTTTAGCTCGATCGTCAAGGCAGATCTTGTGATATACTACACTGAATATGCTTTTTATTCCAGCGCATTGCTGAAAAGTTCACGTGCTACTCACATTTTCCATGCAAATTCCAAATTTGCCAACTGAACGCTTATAAAACAAGTATTGGCAAAATTTTATTGCTAAATCTTTGTTGGCAACATTGAACCACTTCAGTAAGATTATACTGAGTGAAAATGCCTCTGATCAGCTGAGTTACGATAGATATAATTAGTTACAAGATAATGCCAGATAGAGAGGTCAAAGATACACGTGAGTTTGCCTACGCAAAGCCCTCTGTTTAGTAACTGAGAAGTTAACAAAGTCCAAATGACGCTGAGGATTCATGAAAAAAGCTCATTCAAAACACCTTACATCATGACAAAGAATTACAAGGTTTCATTTATGTACATGTAACCTCTTATCCTGCTAACGATGGATGACGCTGGGACAGACAAGTGACTGCATGATGAGACAGAAAGAATTGAGGTGCAGAAGGCGTGGGAGCGTTGAAATGGGAGGACACAACGGGGAACGCGGCACCGCATCACTCAAGACGACGTCATTTCGACTACTGAATAGAATGTTTATATTTGTATATAATTCGCACATAAAACAATTGAGAGTCACAAGCATCATGTCACTCCTCGAAACAAACAAAAACACCGACTCACTTGAAAGACACTGTGGTCTGAACGATCTCTTTACCACCCCAAAGTGACAACCATCTGAAATGAACAGTTTTGAGGTGTTACAAAGAACGTACAAAAACCGACTACCTTTGTAAAACGCAGTATGAGAAGGCCTTTAGCTCTACGAGCGCTGTTTTTAAATCCATAAGTGATCGATGATGATATCGACAATTTCGACATGGACTTGAGCGAAACGGCGAGATAATACTAAAATCACGTGTATTCAATTAGAAATGCTTAGCCAACAGCCGCAGCAGTGTGTGTTGCCGCCGCTACGATACAGGGCTTTACAACCTGAGTGTCCCACCCGCCCCGCTAGGACGCCACGCTTAGGTCCGCGCAGCGTTCGTGGCGCTGGCTGCGCATCGACTGAAGCTTGGCGAAATCCGGGCGATACGCAGCAAACGCCGCGCGCGGCCTGAGCGAGGCGGCCGCGTTGGAGGAGCCGCGCAAGCGAAACTTGCGACTCTCAGGTTGAAAAGCCCTGTACATTATGGAAATGCCCTAAACAGCATTGAAATCGTGCATTGCTTAAAGGCACCGTCCACCCAAAATGAGGGTTGATGAGATTTCGGTGCATACTAGTGTGGGGGTCCACACTAGTATGCACCGAAATCTCATCAACCCTCATTTGGGTGGACGGTGCCTTTAAAACCAAATATCTCCTTTCTTTATTATGCATACGAAGAACCACACACAAGAGTAACTTAAAAAGCTGAAGCTCTTTTCGCTGCTATCAGTTCTTTCCGCAGTTGCCATACGGTTTCGACATTCGCAGTGAAAAGAGCGACGATGATATAGTGAAGATAACAATGAGAGTCTATAGAAAAGAACAAATCCGAAACTGGTCTCTGCACTCAGATCAACTAATGACAAAGTTTACATTACTGAACCTTTTTTACTCACCATTCATTCCTTTCACGCAATTCGAAAAACCAGACTACGACGATGTGCGCTTTTGATCAGCAATGCTTGGTGAGATCCAACGCTGGTGACATCGGGAAGATCTTTGTTGGGCGTAATCTAAGTGATAACGCAGATGCCATTGTAAACCTTATGCTGTATCGTTTTCCATAAATCAACGATAGTTTAAAAAAGAATGCCACTGAACAAAAACAATCTAAAATGGGAAGAGCTGTGAACTCAAGGAAGTTTATACGTTGTGGGACCCGCCTACAAGTTAGTCAACCATAGATGATATGAAGGAATCGCTGAAGTGTCCATTAGGAGTACAGTAGGAGCCTACATCCCAAGTATGTACAAACAAAGGGTCATGATAATAAAAGAGAAAAAGAAAAGCCGATACGGTAACAATGAAATATCGCTAACCGACCATACATGGAAAGATCTTGAAACTTTTCAAGTTCAGCATGACTTCTAAAACTCAATCCGCTTAAAACGTTAGTCACATAAGCGGAAACCTTAAAAAAAGATTCATTGATGTCCATGCTCTTACACTTGAATCTTACAGACAAAGATGCTCAATAAACTCACCTTGTGGCTTCAAATTCGATCAGGACCGTTGTCATCAATCTGCGGGACTAAGACTCGCGCTAAACCACGCTGACAGGTCTGCAGTACGGAATAAGCGACACTAAGGACCAAAAATCCTTACAGGTAAGTACCTACCTCGAGGTTACATGTAGTACTGAGCAAAATTTGAAGAGTTCAAGTTACGATGCAAAATGGCTAAGTGAATAAACTTGAGACGAGTAAATTTGAGATAATCTAAATGAGAACAATTGAGCGCAGAAATAGACTTATTAACAGGTCTTCCATAAGATAGATATGCAAACCTGATATAAGTAGCTAGAAGTATAGGAACAGCTATTCCTTGACATTGCGACCACCCTAAGCAATCACTTTCTCCATTCTCCGCGGGATTCCTTTGATATACTGCGCACACACTTCAGGAGTTAGCGATTTCGAGAAAGTGATAACGCATCTCTCAGCTGTTGCAGAGTCTTTACGCGTTCTCGTCTGGAATTGACTTATTGTCGAGGGTAGCATTTCCAGTTCTGCTTAAAATTACCTGATATGACCTTTCATTGAACCCCAGATAAGTTCAATGGGATTGAGATCGGGTGACTCTGGAGGCCACTCGACAACATCGACTTTCCACGACTTCAGCTTCTCCAGGGTATATGAGCTCTTATGCGAAGGCGCGTTGTCCTGCACCAACTTCCCATAGCCTTTAAGTAGAGTCTTTTTGAGGAGACAAAGATGTAAGACAGCTGCCTTACCATGGTACGCATCGTTGTTAAAGCGGAGAAGACATCGTTCCAGGATCTTGCAGTACTTCTCGCCATCGAGCCTGATCTCACCAGGGAAGATCGCCAATTCAGTGGCACCTCTCATAGAGATTCCGCCCCAAAGGTGGAGCTTTGCAGGGTGTTTCGCCCTGGATTTCAATCGCGAGAAATAATCCCCCTTCTTGACGTAGCAGTACTTGACAACGGAATCAACTGAAATGTGTGGAATGTGATATGGCTGCGCAGTAATGAAACTTACCTTGCACAGTAGATTCATCCGTAAATATCCACTTATCAAAATCTTCGTTGCAATCGAGCATTCTTTCGCAGAAAGTTACCTTTTCTCCTTGTTTACATCGCGTATGACATGACAATATTTCGTCGTAGCTCTAACGAATAATTGAGCGGGACTAACCCCGATACCGCGTTCCAAAAGGCGGTCAAGAATAGACCTGACCGTAGCCGAATTGTTAGCCTTGTATGTGTCCGCTAGTATGCTCTTGATTGTGCTTATGTGAGGAGCAAGTGAGCGGAATATTTCTTTTCCTTCGCAGGAAGGTTGCGCGAGTTAGACTCTTGCAAAAACTTCCGCACAAGATAGTAGGTGATTTCCGGGTTGTTTTTTTGCAGCTCCTTATGAATGGCAGTTATAGACTTTCCTTCCCTGTGCATCGGGAGAATGACATTACTGTAGCAGACTAGAGTCATAGTTGCGGAAGATATAGAGCTTAACCCGAAGTGGACTTTTGCATACTCCGAATTGTACCTCGTGGCCACGCGCGATTCAGCGGAGATGCTTCTCTGCTCTCTTCAAAGCTACTGTTCGTTTCCATCTGAAGAAAAATATCAAAAATTAGTGTTTCCAGATATTTGGAGCTTCAGAATATGAAGCTCCAAATATCTGGTTCTGCTTTCTTTTGAAACTGTGATCCCCTCCGTGGCAGAGATATTAATGCGTGCGGCCCCTAGAAAAGTGAAGGGGTAACTGAGCCTTGAGGTAAGTGCTGACGTAGGCTTACATGCCGAGTGGGACTGGGTTGTGTAAAGAGGGAACATAAATGATATAAAGCTGTAATATGAAAATTTTTTCAACGTTTTGATTTTAAAAGCTCATCGAAAAAAAACTTGATTTAAGAAAGCTTTATGTCGCATCAATCGACATATCATTCGAAAGCTTGGAACATGTAGATTTGACGTAAGCCTGTTTTTCTCCAGCTTCTCTATGATTTCAAATATAAAATTTTCATCTAGCTGTAGCATGAGCTGATTTTATTAAATCAATTTGCGCTCCATTTCTGAACGGAGAAGAAAAGCCAGAAAAAAGGGACGGTCTACGTCGAATTCGTTTCGTGAGCTTTCTAACAGTATATAAAATGTTGGATGAAGAAACGTGTGGCTCTTCATAAACGGGGTAAAGATATTTACTATTAGCTTGCTCTTTGCTTTATACTGTCCCTCTCAATGGCTTAACTTTCATGGGTCAAGAGAGCAAAACTCTTTCGGAGCGGAAAAGCTTTATGCACCAACAGTTAATAAGCCACTCGATAACTGAGAGCACGAGAAATCGACGTAGATCGTCTCTTTTTCTGGCTGTTCAATATGTTCCCTTATTTACTATTACTCGGTTGTTACATAAGTCTTGTTGCAACTTGATTTCCTACTTCGATAAGTCATGCACCTCCTATTCTTTACAGGGTTCCAGGGTACCATTTGATAGAGCAAAGCGAGCTGTACAAGATATGTGCAGAAGTTCGCACCAGCTTCGATCCATCGTAAGTTTGCATCCAAAAACTGAGTCGTACTGAAGGCTGAAAAAATCGCGAAAAATCCATATACTTGTTCAAAAAATCCTACAAACTTCCAAGTTGCTGACAAAAATTGCACACTATATCAGACACTCATATGTACCGTGGCTGTATTTCTTCCTCATCTAGAAATCGAGAAAACGAAAATTTTCTTGTTTTTACAAAAACGAAGCTATGTTGTTTCTATTCCTGCAGCTGCATACTACAAGCCCTAGGAAGTATGACCGTATTTCAGCTTTTCAGAAGCCCTAATTTTCGAAAGTTACATAATTTAGCATTCAACATTCAACTGAAAAAAGCTAAAATCGGTATTTTTCAAAACTAGGGCTTCTGGAACGCTGAAAATTTACGGTTATACTTCTTAGGGCTTGTAGTATGCAGCTGCACGAATAGAAACAGCATAGTTTCGTTTTTGTAAAAACAAGAAAATTTTCGTTTTCTCGATATTTAGATGAGGAAAAAATACGAAAACGGTACATATGAGTGTCTGATGTAGTGTGCAATTTTTGTGAGCAAGTTGGAAATTCGTATTTTTTCGAACAAATATATGGATTTTTCACGATTTTTTAAGCCTTCAGTACGACTCAGTTTTTGGGTGCAAAGTTGCGGTGGGCCGGAGCTGGCGCAAACTTTTGCACACTGTCTTGTAGAGTTTGCTTTGCTCTATCGAATGGTACCCTGGAGACCTGTAAAGAATGTGAGATGCTTGACTTATCGCCATAAGAAGTTAAGTGTAACAAGACTCATGTAACAACTTGATATCATGCTCTTCAATGAAAGAAAATAGAATTCGGTTCTTTTCAGTAAACACGCTTCTATCATCGGGCAGACCAGATTCTCTACTCTTGCCTAATTCTTCCTGCAACAATACATACTCATTGAACGATTTGCTTATAGAGAATCAGACGTCCTTCAACTTTTTAGATTTATTTCGCTACCAAAACTGAACCACTCTGAATGAGACAAGAAGTCTCAAGCTTGCGTTTTTTTAGCAAACGCTATAAAAGTGCATTAACTCATGTACTGCATCTACTGATTGAGAAGAAGCAGCAGCTGGCGGTCCCAAACAAAATGGGCTTTATTTATCACAGATGTTTTATTTTGCCGTCATGCCTTGACCGTCTCAACCTCAGGTGAAGGGGGTCATCCTGATGCCGGACAAAAGTCAAGCGGGAAAAGAAATTGCTCTACTATCGCACCCATGGTGTTGACGCCGAATCCTTTATTCTCTATCCTTTCAATATAAAGTCTGAGAACAAAACTAGATAAAATGGTCTAGTTCTGAAACAGCAAGCACAGAACACTTAGGAAGTACGAGAAAATTGCGTGTGGTCCGTAATTTCTGTATTGTACAAATTCCTTGATCTTGGACAAAAAAGCGCAGTCACGAATGCGGTTTCTTTCTTCGTTTTCGTTGGACATCGGACTAATCAAATTTTTTCCTCTGTTCAAGCTTTTTTCCTCTGACAGGAACACCTAATTTTATACCTCAGCACATCAGTTATCATTGTCAATAAATCCTAAATTTGCACCTTCGGTTTACTGTTACCAATGGTAATCACAAACTCAATGTCATGCACAAACTCTAAATCTCTTTAACTATTCATGTCCGGGACCTTTCGCACTTTGCACAAAATGTCCATGTCCGATTATCCTCCTATAGATGTCGGTTGTACAAGTATATGTTGTGGACTGCTTCTGATAATCGTAAGTTGCCTGGGAGTGTAGGCTTACATACTTTGGTTCCCAGTTAGCTGAAGAACATTTATGTATTCCTGTGATTGGTAAACCCTTTCTGCCGTTGTGGCAGCGATTACAAGGAAAACTGAAAACTATGGCTCTCATCGAATTTTATTGATGAAAGTGCTTGGCGCTAACGTTACGCATGGCTGAAACAGAATGCTCCGTATTTTAAATGTCCGACTTTTTTGATGAGCTATGAGGCCGCATGAAAACATGTCTTTCGAGTGTTTTAGAAATACAATACAACCCAGAGATTATGCAAAGTCCGTCAATGTCGCGTCATTCAGCGGCATTTCGGTGATCACGCGACATTCCATAAACCCGAAAATTCACGCGAGTCACGCACACAACGCAGCGCCATAAATTGCTTTGGAAATAAAAACCTTCCGAATCCGAAAGAAGCAATGTGCTCAACTTACCTAGAGCGAATTCTGATAACACCATGCTTTGATATACAATCGGTATCGGCATCTTGAATTTTCCTAAACGTCTTTTGCGTGGTGTAACGCAGCCCTCATCACATATACAAGATTCAGTAAGCTCTGCTGCTTCTTTTTGAAAGAAACAGAAGGGATGGTGTTGGATAAATCGTGTACTATCGAAGTATACTCACTTTAACCCTAAAAGACAAATTATCTTGCTAAGCATATGTGGTTTTCGTGACCAGGGACGGTACGTATCAATCGGTCCGGGTAAGGGTTCCCATTCAGGCAGTATCCTTTCATAGCTCGGTGCTCTGAAAATCTGTATTTTTTTGGGTTTTCCAAATGCAAAAACTACCCTATTGTTTAACACTAGCTGGCTTACCTGGCTCCGCCGTATGTTCCGAATAGAAAATTCCATTTCTGAACCGATCCGGACCAAACTTGGCACACATACACTATGGGCCCCGGCGGGTGTCACAGTCCGCTTTTCGTTATCGATCGATGTCGATTTTATCGATTTTTTGCAAAATTTGAGCCGGGGTTGGAATTTGGCAGAGGGGTGTAATCGAGCATGCTGATCACCCCCACGGGGGTGATCAGCATGCTCATTACCCCCCCCCCCGTGCCAACTCCCACAAAAATCGATAAAATCGATATCGATCGATGACGAAAAGTAGCCTATGACACCCGCCGGGGCCCGTAGTGTATGTGTGCCAAGTTTGGTCCGGATCGGTTCAGAAATGGAATTTTCTATTCGGAACATACGTACAGACAGACATACAGACAGACAGACAAACAGACATTCAGCTTTATATATAAGATAATGAATAGCAACACTGTGCTGTATAAACTGAGATTTTCGGCATTTTGTATGATCCTGAACGAGATTATACAATATACCAATGTCAGAATCCGTTACCTGCCAGTAACTAGCTCTACTCTTCAGTTGCTGAAATCCGCGAACTTCGCGGAGTATTCGAAATACAGGGTGTCCCAAAAGTATGTATACACTGTTTGATCGTTGATATCTCTTTTCCCAAGAAGTCTTTTGCTTACTTCTATTTAAGCATCAGTAAAGCTGGCTTCAACTTAGATTTACAGTATGGAGCCAATCACCGATCGCTCTTCATTACTGTAGGATTAGGGTAGAAATTCAAGAAGGGTTGTGAGCCATTAAGGACCCTATTTCATTTCAGAAGCAAGCCGAACAACCAGAAGACTTTCATGCTAGACCAATAGAAGCTGCTAAAACCAAATATGATGTTTGCACTTTATCGTATCTTCATTCATAAGTTATGCCAGGTAGGCCGCAGTAGATGTTATTAGACTCCATAAAAGCGTGATCACACCATTTTAAAAGCTTTGCAAACTCGTAAAAAGTTGAATAATAAAATCAGCGAGCTTGAAAACCCTGGTACACCGCTTTTCAGATTTTTCGGAAACTTTTTTTAAACACTTTAAATCCGTAATGACGCTATAAGCTGAAAGTTCCTACCGTAATCTTACAGTAGTGAAGAATGATCCGTGATTTGCTCCATACTGTTAATCTAAGCTGAAGCCAACTCTACAAAATGGCGCTTAGTGGGGGGCCAAAGACTTCTTCGGAAAAGAGATTTCAACGATCAAACAGTCTATACATACTTTGGGACACCCTGTAAGTGAGTAGGTTAAACCTGTGTGTTGATGTCCCAGGATCTCGCCTTTGCTAGTTTTTCATTTTCACAAAAAATATATTCTTTATATTTTTTGTATATTTTCATTGCTTAAAATTGTTCTTGAATTTCATGTCACGATTAGGGCAGTTAGGGAAGCATCCCCTAACGCACAACTCCAAGGCTGTGCTTTTCATTTAGCACAAGCCTGGAATAGGATGGTCAAACATCTAAGAATAAGAGAGTTTATTGAGGGAGCAAAAAAAGTCAGAGCTGTATCTACGTGGTGGCACACAAGAAAAGGTGTAGTATTTCTCCCCGAGGGTTGTAGGGGGGGGGGCATCGTTGTTGTACCCTACGGTTAACAGTAGGCACCCTCCTACGAACTAGAAATAAAATTCCCAGAATATCTACGCGAAATATGGTTCGAGGGGGTCTACAAGGACATGTGATACAAGCACAACATAGAGAAACTCAGGACTACTAACGCGGCCGAGGCGTTCCGTAAGTATAAATTTGCTTTTCAATGATTTCTTAAAAATTTTAGTGAACACCAATTTCTAAAAAATTACGCGGTTTATTACGGAGAAAAACGCACCTTTTTTTCGAGCAGCTCGTCGAATGCTTACAAAGAATATCAGATGTCGCGCTAGGCATTTTCTCCATGTCTTGGAAGTTGCTCATATTTTTTGATTTGATTTCTTAGTTCTAACTATTAGGTTGTCCCATAAGTCTTTTCATTTTTAAATTTTCGCTGTGAATAGTCGTGTACTTCTTATTTTGAATAAACATCAGGATACCATTCGATAAAGCAAAGCAAGCTCTACAAGGCGGTGCTTCTGTTTTTGCACCAGCTTCTATTCACCTCAAGTTTGAAACCAAAATCTTAAAAGTTTTGGATGCCCAAAAAATCAAAAATTTTTTATATTTTAGCTCAAAAAAGTCCTACAAATCTCTCACTCGCTCACGCATTTACACTTCACATCAGACACTCATGTGTGCTGTTGCTGTATTTTTTCATTGGCTAGAAATCAAAAAACGAAAAATTCTATGTTTTTACCAAAGTGATGCTGTGCTGATGCTGCACGCTCACAGTTGTATACTACAAGCCCTTAGAAGTACAATCCTAAATTTTTAGATCTCTATGAGCTCTAGTTCCCGAGAAATATCGAATTTAGCTTTCCTCATTCGGGCTTTCTACGCCTAACCTAGCATTTCTAGATTTCCTTTAGAAGTACTATCGTAAAAATTTACGATAGTACTTCTAAAGGCCTATAGTATACAAATGTTAATGTAAGAACAGCACAGCATCACTTTGGTAGAAACATGGATATTTTCGTTTTCTTAATTCTAGCCAATGAAAAAATTCAGCAACAGCACATATGAGTGTCTGATGTGAAGTGTGTATGCGTGAGCGAGTGAGAGATTTGCAGGGTTTTTTCGAACTAAGATATAGAAAATTTTCATTTTTTTGGGCATCCGAAACTTTTTAGATTTTGGTTTTAAACTTGAGGTGGATCGAAGCTGGTGCAAAATAATGGAGTCATCTCGTAGAGTTTGCTTTGCTTTATCGAATGGTATCCTGGTGCCTGCTCAGAATAAGAAGTGCACGACTTGTCACAGCGCAAACTCAAAAATGAAAAGACTTATGGGACAACCTAATATTTGTAAAAAAATTTCAGCAGCCCCGAAAGCTGAAGCCATTGCGAAAAACGATGTATTGCGCTGTATTGAGATCATTGATACGGTTTGCAGTTTTAGAGAAGAATATGGAATTGGAATTTACATACCTGCTTTTGTAATAAAATTTCAAAATTCGTCACGGAAAATGCTATTTGATAGCATTGCGATTGTGATGGGACTGTAAATTTGAATTGTTAGATTGTGATTTTTGGAGCTGATTTCTATTTTTAGCCTTTTTTGTTTTTTATATTTTTTGTACTGTATTTACTAATAAACCACAAATTTTCCGCTGTCTTGATCAATATATAATTTGTGGTAGCCGCGCGACCTTCAAAGTAATCCTACACCTCGCCGCGATGAGATGCGAGACTGCTGCAAAAAGCTTTCGGCGAGAGGTTATGGACGTCGAGAGCGCGCTTATGGTAGCACAGCCGCGACATTGATGCCAGCTCACCCCTGGCGGCTGGCCGCGGCACCAGGCGCCAGAGCGCCTCAATGTCGCGACACTAGGCGCCTGGGTAACCACCTGCACGCCTCTCCGCAGCCGGTGACCACTTTTTATGAGACATTTATGTTTCTTTGTAATTAATGACAACTAAAATATAGTGTATCAAACTCGCCTGGCTAAACATGTTTCTAATAAGAACAAAGGGAGAAATATTTTCAATGTATTAATGGTTGCGATACCGAGTTTACCGAAAATTTCAATATGAAGGCCAGCCTTGGTGCCACTTTTATTTAAGTGTATACGCTGGGCCCTAAAATGGTCAATTAAGTCAATATTGAAGATCATCCATCCTACGTGTTTGGTGGCAGAATGTTCAAGTAATGGATCATATTTACACTGTCAAGATCCCGAACTCTCAAATCTTTAGTTTTTGTTTCCCACTGCTCGCCTGATCCCTCTGGCAAGCTATAACTTTAACAATTATTGAAAATTCTTCCGCATCTTGAGAAAAAAGCAATCATACTTATCAGGTCGTTCCATCGGATTGCACATCCTAATTGGACCATCGGCCTCTATTTGAAGCTCTGAAGACTTATTTATTGATAAATAGCGGACTATAAATGAATAAATTGCAAATAAATTAAAATCTATGTAGATGTAGTGACTTTGCAGATGCACGTCTTACTGTTATCAGGCTTGTCATTTCCAGTGCAAAGAATTGAGAGAGGTAGAATATGATATTGCTTTATTTATCTATACTTTCATCTTTTTTTTGCACAGTATACGCAAACAGTCATAATACTCTGTACCATAGTTATTCGTTTTCAGAGGGAAATCTTGTAAAACCGTATTGTATTTATTTGCATCATCTTTTTTCTAATACTTGCCATGGAAACTAATCGTACTGACTGGTGTAGGTAAAGTAATGCTGCTGGTCAACGTCAACGCTCAAAAAAGCATACTGATTGAGTTACATTGTACGCAAAAGCTGCAATGTGCTTAACCGAGATGTGTAATCTAACTCTTGCAATTCCATGGATATGCATTCGAAGCTAATCAAGCTTTCAGTGACGTCTTCTGTAGCGTTGGCCATGCTTATCTACTTTGTTGTTTGTTGACATAACCGCCGGATATCCCTCCCCCCTAATTTTCAATACCTCCCCTCCCCTTCCCTCCCCTCCCCCCCCCCTCCCCCATAGCATTATCGTCCCTGCCGTAGACATGACATAAAGACTCTACAAAGCATAATTAGTAGCACACTCGTAATTATCATGTCAAATAACGCCTGCGGGCCAAGTTTTAGCAAATTCTGAGAATTCCCAGGGAATCTTTCCTTGAAGTAAATTTTACCTCAAAGTAAATTCCACCTTGAGCGATTCGTATTCATCTACGTACCTTGAGCTAAATTCTACCAGCTTGATATACACTGACGTTTATTCAGAGCACGCTATGACGTCTTAGCGGTGCATAAAATTTTTTATTGCCAACAAAATTTGCTAGGACAAAATTCAATGCTAATTGTGTCCTTCGCGCCCGAGATGACATGTTTTGACAGGGAGACGGTTCGAAGTACCCTTACATGTTCGAACACAATAAAATGAGAACGTCTCAGGTCTTAAAAGATCAAAGGGAATTTGTGGCCATTTTCTTGTTCAAACTATATATTTTGACAAAACATGTTCGCACCTTATTTTCGAAACTTATAAGCGGAGGATAGCAAGTTGCAGTGGCCTCGAAGAAATATGTACAGGGTGTCGCAAAGTCTTTCACCCTAACTTTGCAACAGTGTAACTTTGTTGAATCCTTTGCATTCGAACTAAAGTTTGCAAGTGGGTTTGTCGTAAAAATGATATTACTTCAAAAAAATTGTATTCCCATCGTGCACAAATCACCGGTTTTTCTTCATTGAAGAATTGTAGAATTGAAACATAAATTCTTGGAATGGTCCTGCCACTGGGAAGGAAAAACTTTTCGGATGCGAAAGTCCGAAAAAACTGAAAAGTAGTACTAATCACTTTAAGTGGCAGATTTTGGCTATGAGATTGCATTTTCTACCAAAACATCGTTGGATAATCACGCCAATCACATTATATCGCTGTTTTTTATTGTGCTCAAGAAGTTTATATGAGTTTAATTTTTGAGTTTGAAAGGTTCTTACCCTGTTTGGTTTTGCATTATTTACCTGTTACTTGGCCTCTTTTAAAGTCTGAAACGGTAATTGTTTCGAAAAAAATGAAAAGGGAACTTGACCGTCCCAATAACTTTATGCTTGCAGACCTCAGTGATTTTTCAGGAGCTTGTGGCTGGCGCGTGGCGCTTTTGCCCGCTTTCAATGCTTTTCGGCGCTTTTGGACACTTTGGAGTTCTTTTCGGCAAATTTGGCTTCCTCTAGAAAAAGAACTGATTTTATTCAACAAATCCTCCCCTACTTCCAACTAAAATGATGATATTAGAATGAACCCTACTGCAATACTATTTGCCTTAAGCTGTACCTCAAGGTACAAGTTACCTTAAGGTGTACGTATTCATCAAAGTCTCTTTCTCTCAAGGTTAGATTTACCTGTGCCAAGATGATTAGGACTGACGTATATTAGGAGCATGGCATGACACACTTGCACTTGATATTTTTACGAGAAACGTGTTGGAATATCGGTTTCAGAGTTTTACAGTCAATGATTTTGAGACTGTACAGTCTGTATAAGCAACTATTTCGAACCCAAAGGGGGTTTATCTAGCAACAAGAAGTTGGTTGCTTCTAGTTAAATCGGACTTTGAATTCGTGACATTGTTTCTACAACGATGGAACCTACCTTTTTGAAAAAGGTTCTTCTTGCACGTTATCAAGAGAGTAGTCTTAACAAAAGCTTCCAAGTTGTCAAGGTAGTTTTTTTCATAGTCATTTTAGGTTTGAGTTAAAACCTGCCTTATTTGATGAGGTTTTTACAGATAATTATGGTGCGCAAAATTCCGCTAAATGTATTTTGCCTCTTTCTGAGTTCTTTCTAGTTCACACAGGCCCGATTATTCCAGAAGTTTTGACTTTCAAAGCTTCAAAATCATTATCATTGAAAGTGTGTACAAACGGTTCCCTAATGGGTCACTTTCGGGGTTTAGGGATTATTTTTCTGCTCAAAGCTATGAATGTTCAAACCCACATGTGTGCGTTGTGAGTAAATGAAGAGTTGAGATAAAATTTTCTTGCTTAACCAGGAGCATTTGTCTATTTTTTGCATTCAACAGCTAGCTCTTTCTTTCTGAAAGTGCGGAACAGTGTGTATTAAAGATACAAACATTTTGGTAAAATCATCCTTTGAAATCCGATATGACCAGTCAGGAAATGGGATCGAGGGTTATGTTGCAGTACACGACACCATTTGGTAATGTCCAATAATTCTGAAGATGTTTTCAAAGTAGTTTCACCAAGCAACTTCGACTTTATGATTGAACACAGCTAGTGTGCTCAAGATGCTGTGAAAGGGAATAAATCCTGCGTATGACTACATCCATTCACGCGTTTGTTAAAATGTATAAAGTTTCTAAGAATATAGACTGAAATTTTGTCGTAAGTTCACTCAACCCCCATAACTTTCAATAATCTTAACAAAATTTCGCAAAATTGTCACAGTGACCTAATTTACGTTACTGCATTACTCACGCAAAAAACCAGCTTCCGAAAGTCTATAGATCTCTAAAAGTATCCTTCTAACCTTGCCTCTAGCTAGGGTTAGAAGTTGCATTGAGAATTTACCTCAAGGTAAATGCAGTCCGTTTGATGAGTACGGATTTTAGGGATAACAGTACAGGTAAAGTTTACCTCAAGGTCTTTTCCATTCAATACTAAACACCTGGAGGTAAATTTTCAAGATAAAATTTACCTTGAGTTTACCTCAAGGTACTTTTGTGAATACTAGTATTTGCTGATAATGAGTGATGAAACTGTTTGGAGGTAGAATTTACCTCAAGGTAACAATGATGAATACGGCCACTGGTCTCCATCAGCTTGGTTCTTTCTCAGATTTCCCCAAATAGATTGAGATTTGGAGAAATAATTTTTTGTTACACAACTTTAGAGAATCTATATATTTCTGCTTTTGTCATATTATCTTCGTCAAAGCCCCTACTCTGCTTAATATGAGGCAAAGTCGAAGTAATAAAGGCAGAGTCTACAAGCGTGGAGTATCTTTATCCAAGCTACTTGACATAGATTTTATTTGGGTTTTC
The DNA here is from genome assembly GCA_958299035.1 of Cylicocyclus nassatus. Lineage (NCBI taxonomy): Eukaryota > Metazoa > Nematoda > Chromadorea > Rhabditida > Strongylidae > Cylicocyclus > Cylicocyclus nassatus. The sequence goes on along the minus strand of CATQJL010000305.1, from coordinate 26,356,832 downwards.
TCAAAAGTTTTCTGAATGGATCAATTTGTTTTTCTTTATAAATTTAGTGTACCATTCAAAAGAGTGGAGGAAGCTCTAAAATCGATAAAAAGATGATTCAAAAATGGCAAATTCCGCCCCCAGCCTCTCTCACTTAACCTTTGATACAAATGCAGCAGCCGAAAGGCGGGGCCTTTGACCTAATTAAGGACTCTCGCACCGGCGACGCAATCTGCGCCTCTCTCGCGCGCGTACTCTTTCATCATTATCTAGCCCTAACTAGGTCACGAAGCCCCGCCTTCTAGCCGCCAAGCCAGTTGAAACAAAGAGTACTTGTTTCTATATTGCAAGCTTTGAGTATAGTTTCACGCTTACATCTTTGTTCTTGCTTTTAATTGAGAAATACCAAGTTTAAAGAGAAAGAACCGATGAACATGGCATTTTTTGCATGTTCTCCCTAGTTTGTTTTTTTTTGTATTTGAGCCGCAGCAATCCAGCAGATATATTATGAGTACTACTACGTTCTACTGTATGATGAACGGTCTGACATCCGTAAAAACTTGCTGAAAGGAGGTCCGATTTCAAAGGTACGGTCGAATCATGTCGTATGATCATGTGTGTTGTATGTCATTGCACACTCTGTCCATTTTTGACGTTCCCATCCTCGATTCCTGGGGGAAACAACCCCTCTCATTGAGTGTTTTTAATGTGTCCTTAATTTTTCTTTCCGGTTTGAGTATTAATATACCTCAAGATGATGTAAGAGGTTGTAATCGGTGATCTCTTGCGTGCGAATGCAAATACGGGATGAGGACGCCAAAAGTAGACGGCATGTGCAGTGCACACATGATCAGATGAAATGATTCGACTGGTTTTGAAAATTTGGTTTTGGTTCCAAGCTTTACCTGATTTATATGCCCTTCCGACTTGCAGTGTGCAATCGTCCTCATATCTCCACCTCTTTCCCAAGCCAAGTTTCACTCTTAGGTCTAAGGCATACCTCGCGCGTTTCCGGTCGCTGCGTGATTTGGCACAACAGAGGCTCTTTGTAAATCATCGTTGATGCACTGCTTTTGGTCAGAACTTGATCCGTTTGCAACAACTTAGACAACCTACCCAATTATGCGTTCAAGAAGAACGCACGACATATTTGTAGAAATCTGGCAAATTTTCAAGTCACCTAAAAGTGGCGATTGGACCGAATTGCATGAGGTATGACTCAGGCTTTGCAGTTAGACGTATGTGTGAAATTTAAATCTACAATGTGCTTGAAAAATCCCTCAAATTTCCCAATTTTTGGATTAATTATTTAGTGTTCATAAAGAGGACTTTTTAGAAAGTATGGATCTTGCTCTAAATACAGTGGAGTAATTTTTAAAGTCATTTAGATTACGGTCTATATCTTTTATAAGCGACTATGGGTTACACTTACCCGCCTATAAATGTTGGCTTTATGAGTATCTCTGTCGGATTTTTTCTATCAGCTGTAAGTTACATAACGTTAGATTACAAAGTAAGACCCATAATAAGCAGCTGCGGAGGCTCAAATGATAGAATCGCATGGCTATTGAACTTAATCTTATAACGCAGCTCGATGGAGTATGTGCGATAGAGACATTTGATGTCACTTCGTTGCACACAAATGTCTCCAATGAAGATGCTATGGAAGCCGTGTATGAGCTGCTCTCGGAACATCAATCTGCTCTCAACATGTATGAGTTCAGCGTTAGACAAATAATGACACTTTTGAAGGAATGCCTGAATTGCAGCAATTTTCGATGGTCAGGAAGGTATTACAAGCAGGTACGTGGCCTAGCGATGGGGCAAAGATTGGCTCTCGTCGTCGCAATCGTCTTCATGTCAAAAATCGAAAAACCCGTACTTGATCGTAATCCCTTACTCTTCTATCGATACATTGACGACTGCTGCATCATATGTCCAACTCAAAGTGAAATAGACATATGCTTCGACATTCTGAATAGCCAGTCCCCTAACATAAGATTCACGCGAAATAAACCCGATGAAAATTGGCTAGCATTCCTAAACGTCCAAGTGTCTTTATCGCACGGATCATACGTAACTAAATGGTTTCGCAAACCCGCTAGTAAGAATATATTGATTCACTACCGCTCTGCGCATCCTTGGAGCTTGAAACGGTCAAATGATAGGAAACATGTTCAAGACAGCAAAAACGGTTTCGTCCAATGTTGAACAGCGGAACGCATCGATTAACCTTATCAAACAGATTGCTATTCTAACGGCTATCCCACAAATGGTGCACCAAGGCATACCTGTAGGCAAGAATGCAGACCGATCGAAATGAACCAGACAACAAAAATACCGTTCTGTGTTCCATTCGTGACTGCTGATTTCAGCAGAGCTATCAGAAAATCTTCACAGCGAGCCTCGATAATTCCGTCATAGTTATAGATATACCACCTTCTAATCTCAAAAAACAACTTAGCCGCAGTCGAGAATATGACAAAATCTGCACGACCGCTGATTGTGTCACCTGCCCGTCTGGAAAAGCAGGCGACTGCATGGAAATGGGAGTGGTATATCTCATAACATGTCAATGCGGTGATCCGTACATAGGAGAGACTGGCAGACCCTTGTGCAAAAAATTAAAAAGCATTTTGACGGCCTTAAAAAATCTAAAATGTCCGCACCTTTGGGTGCACATCGAAGGTTATGTCATGAGAACCAGTACTTTCAAGTCACCAGTCCGAGTTAATCGCCCGCAAAACGTTGGAGGTCTTTTGGATAGCGTCCGAATCACCAAAAATGAATCACAAAGATGAAGGTATTGCTAAACAGTGAACTGTTCTCTTATCAAACGCTATGTCGATTCTGATACGAGATCTTCTATGACCTTCCAAGGGCATTGTTGACAATAACTATCCTACTCACTCATAGCGCAGCTGCAGCGCAGTACTGGTTGTTCGGTCTCTACATCCCGACCTGGCAAGGCTGAGGTCAGGCTTTCAACATCATCTATTAGGCTGTCCGGAAATTAATGCAGGTTTTGAATTCCAACCGCAATAAGTCATACACTTTTCATTTCTAAGCAGGTTGTAAAATACCATTCGATAGAACAAAGCAAGCTCTACAAAATGGCAGTCTTGCTTTAGCAACAGCTTTGAGTCACCACGAGTTTCGAGCCAAAAACTAAAAAGATCCAACTGCCCAAAAAATTCAGAAAAATCGTAACTCAGTTTATAGAGATCCTACAAAAATTCTAACTCGCTCACGTAAACACAATCCACATAAGGCATCAAAATACGCCGTTGCCTTATTTTTTTCTCTGTTAGAAGCCAAGAAAACGGAATTTTCGTGCATTTGCCAAAGTGGTGTTGTGTCGTTTCCACATAAGTAGTTGTATACTACAAACCTGTAAAAGTACGAACGTAAATTTTCAGCTCCATGCAAGCTTTAGTTCTCGAGAAATGTCAAATATAGTTTCCCCTAGTCATGTGATCCAAGCTAAAGTTTAAATTTCTCGAGAACTAAAGCTTGTAGAGAGCTGGAAACTTACGTTTGTACTTCTACAGGTTTGTAATATACAACTACTTATGTGGGAACATCACAGATCACTTTGGCAAATGCACGAAACTCCGTTTTTTTGATTTCTAACAGCGATAAAAATACGGCAAAGGCGTATATAGATGCCCGACGTGGATTGTGTTTACGTGAGCAAGTTAGAATTATTGTAGAATTTTTGTGAATTGAGTTACGATTTTTCAAATTTTTTCGGGCAGTTGAATCTTTCTAGTTTTTGGCTCGAAACTCGTGGTGGATCAGAGCTGTTGCTAAAGCAAGACAGCCATCTTGTAGAGCTTGCTTTGTTCTATCGAATGGTGCTTTGCAACCTATTTAGAAATGAGAAGTGTATGACTTATTGCGGTTGGAATTCAAAACCTGCATTAATTTCCGGACAATCTAATACTCTGCCACTCCATCACATAGTCAAACTAAATCCATTGCCAAACACGGTGTTTGGGCAGGCAGTTCTCAAAGTCTTGATCTTTCAGGAAGCCCTGAAGAAGGCGGACAGACCGCCGAAACGTTGGCTTTTCGTTCAATGAAGTCTTGCTACCAAACTTGGTTAACAGCTTTGAAAAACTGTATTACATAATGTTATCGTTTACCTAATTTTGATTTCAACATCGAATTTTGCCACGTTGGCAATAAATACTTGTAACCAAGGTTGAGGTTCAACGTTATCGTTTTTTTTTTCGATCCCGTCCCTGGGCCAACCAAGCCTTCTACCCTCCGGGGCCGGATACCGGAAATTGGTACCAGAGTAATCTGGGAAGATAGAAGCACTGACCTAGTAAAGGGCTGGCTCCCGCAAGTCACTGTAATAGGCTCGCACGCATACAATTGTCTCTTCGACTTTGAAGCAGTGTGCGTTCAACGCATTCCTGCAGAGTGTATTGAAGACGCCAAATCCTTTATTGTTATTAACCAAGATTGAATGATGCTGACTCAATAGAGCAATATCTTCTACGAGCAGCTTTGAGTGTTAAGTAAAATCATTTGTACACGCTACTGAATAAGTGTGAGTACAAAGAACTGTAAGGATATCCACCAGAAAAACACGCTTACAAAGAAAGTTTAACAAACCGTCACACCAAGAACTATATCAAGATTCACTCAAACATGCCGCTAACAAAATTAGCAACAGCAACACTAACAACGCTGTTAACTCTGACAAACCCAAAGCGCGTGTCTCCATAATAGGCAGTCTGTCCCTGTCAGAAGACGCGCCTTCCGTCTTCGAACTTGGTGAAGGTTTTCTCCAACTCAGCCTAATGGACCAAGAGTTTCGCGTGAAGTTGTCGGCAGTCTTCAGTAGGACAAATAGCTACGTCTTGTGGCTAGTAAAAAGGATTAGTCAGCAATAAGCTCCTAAATATAGAAACTTCTTTTCCATATCTTTTTTATGCGACTGTTTTATAGCCATAGGAAAGCCGTAGCCAATTACAACGTAGATGCCGACTTTCAGACTTTTGCTACATTTGCCTGCTCTTTTCTTGGTAAAATTAAATAGGGCAAAAACAATTTAACTTCATCACAGAAACGCCGTTTACGTGAAGTCCGTAACTTTCGCACTCGAAAGAGGTTCCTTCAAGTGATAAAGGAGAAAAGTCATTTCACCAGAACTTGACAAAGCCTATAGCACAAGTCCACTTACAAAATGATAGTCTTCACAAATTTTCTTCCATTGAGAAGTACAAAAAGCAATATTGTCGGTTAAATAGAACATGAGAAGACGTAGTTTGTTGCGCAGGATTACCAAAACGCACCATTTCAGCACTCAAAAACATCTTACCTACCTGTCCCTTATGGTTTCTGTACGTAATTCTCTCGCCTTTACTCAACTACTTCCATCCATCTATCTAACACACCCAAATATTCGCGCCTGCGGAGCATCACTCCGACCAACGGTAGCGTTGTAGAGTCTATCAATCACGTCTCTCTACACCATCGAAACGATGCAGCCATGCAGGCAGTCTTTGAGTTTTTGACACACCATCAATCCGCTCTTGACGTTTGAATTTGATAATTAGGGGCATAATGACTCTTGTAAACGATTGTCAATGTTCCATTTTCCGATGGTCCGGACAATACTACAAGCAGATCAGAATTCTGGCCACGGGACAGACAATAGCTCCGGTATTGGCTGTCATATTCATGTCCAGAGTTGAAACGCCATTCACGAAACGCAAACTTGTTTTGTATTGTAAATGCATAGATGATGTTCAGTAGTTCCCACTCAGTGCAAAATAAACACTTGTTTTAATCTTCTAAATCGGCAATGCTTACAAACCAAATTCATTATAGAAAAACCCAAAAATGACTGGCTTGCATTTTTGAAGTGCAGATAAGAATTGATAATGGGGAGTTTAAGACAAAATGGTATCGCAAACATAGTTACAAAATCTTTGTGCACTACGTGTCGGCATATCCGCGCTGGGTTGAGAAGTCTGTTATCGAAAATATGTATAAAACAGCATCGCAAGTTTCAACTGTCAAGAACGCAACCATTCTTCAAAAATGGCGAACAGTGTAGCAAGTAGTAATGGGTACCTTTTACGAATGTCTCATGTATCTCGCCGTTGTGCTGCTAGACGGGCAAGTTTCGAAAATCAAAAATTTCGTCCAGCCTATCCTTCATTTCATTGTCAGATAGAAGGAGTCGGGAGGTTCGTAAAAGCTTAGTTCAAGCCGAATTAGAAGATATAATAAATGTGGTAGAAATACCTCCAACAAATCTCAAGCTAAGTGTGCAACTGCTCCTGTGATCGTCTCTGCATGACCAGCGCTTGCCCAATTTGTCCGTAGGATAAAGAGAGAGATTGTATGGTATCTGGCGTTGTCTACCAAATAACATACATGCTTGCGGAGCTACTTACGTAAGAGAAACAGGACATCCACTAATTTCTCGTGTCATAGAACATCTAGACGATTTGCAAAAAACCAAAATCTCTTTAGTTGTAACTATGGAATGTTTCCAAAGCTGCGGGATCTGCGGGACTCATGGGAATTGCGGGATTCGCGGGACTTGCGGAATTCAGCTATAACTTTCATCTAGAACAAAATTATTCAAAGTATGCAAGAAGATTTGGCTTTAGCTTGATGAGACGAACCTATTGGAATACTGGTATGCCCGTCATTCATGGATAGGTTAGACATATGATAACATCGGTAGTTTTCTACGATGATGCTTTTGTGAAGATGTACCACAATGTTGAATGCAAATAACAAGTTTTGGTATGAAGTCATTACCAAACACTATCGCGAAAAATTGAGCCGTTATTCGCCCTTATCGTTGATATCATTTTGTCATTTATCACTGATGATGTCTCAAATCGGGATAATTTTTGGAATATGGTAACGCAAGACCGTAGAAGTAAAGTACCGTAGAACCTGTGCGAACTGTATCGCTCTATCTCCCATGATAAGTGATCTACACTCGCCTTTTGCGGTTCTATTGCTCGAAGCAGTTTTTAGAACCCTCACTCACAGTCGAATGATTGCTCATCGGCCTATGCCACGGCTGCCCATTTTTACTCAAATCGCATTTCTGCTTATAACTCACTAGCTGATGGTCCCGGTCTCACCCGAGACTTCAAGTTAGTTAAGCCAACAGAATTTGTAAACTTACGCCTCTAGATTTCTTCTAACATGCGCATAAAGCGCTTTCAGACTAATTGCTGCACCCTACCAACTTTAAGACTGAAATGGACTTTACCGCCCCTGCTTACGTACTTATATGTAAAAATGATCGGTTGCCATGATGGCCCTTCATTCTCTTAGATTTGAGTAAACAAATCAATAAATCGATAGAATGGCCCGGCTAATCGCCGCGGAAAGTAGCTCTAAACCACCGCCGGGGTCGAAAATATACGTGTGGAAGTTTCAGCCGGATCGGTTCAGTGGCGCGCGTTTCTATAACGAACGAACAACTAAACGAACATCCTCACAGACATTGAGTTTTATATATATATAGATTTCAGGCTGAAGCCTGGGAAAGGAAAATTTGCACGGTTGACGACGAAAGTGGGAAATCGTCATATGATTTTGAGCCACTTTATATGCCCTTATCATTTTCATCATTATCTTATCATTTATCGCGTTTCTAATTAAGACATTGCCCAAACGTCAGCGCAAACGATCCATTCACGCCTCGGAAATCAATCCCAAATATTCCGCGTCTGCGCCGCGACCGTACCTCGCGAGTGACTCAGGACGGACCCCAGCGCGAACGTAGTGTTGAGGTGAGCAGAGACATTTCTGGTTTACGGTCATGGCGCAGGCGCGAAGGGTTTAGAGACAATTTTTCAGCCATAGATAAGACATTTGCGCTTATACAGTCTTAGGTAGCCTTGTGTATCAAAAACTTTTTGGATGATTTTCTCAATCCCGAGGAGAAAACTAAAATTTTCAAGATTTAAAAAAAAGCGATGCTTGTTGTTTACACTTAAGTAAATGTGTACCACAAACCTTCATAAACGCGGGTAAATCTTCAGCTTCTTGGAAGCGCTAGTTCTTGAAAACTACCGAAATCAGCTTTTCTCACTCGGGTATTTCATATTGAGATCAATATTTGTTGGACTACTTATAGGAAGCTGAAGGTGATGGTTCCTTTAAAGGCTTGTGGTCTACGTTTACCTAGTAAAGCTGGAAAACTAGTTTTTTGGTTTTTATCACAGAAACTAAACAGCAACGGCATATATGAATGTCTTATGTGGAATGTAAATGTTTGGGCAAGTTTGGGATATGGTAAGTTGCCTTTGAGCAAAGATAAGAAGACTTTTCAAATTCTTGGGCATCCGAAAGTTTTCAAATTTTGGCTTCTAGCTCGTAATGTGCTGAAGGTGGTGCGGATACTTACACGCCATCTTATAGAGCCTGCTGCTCTATCAGATGGTACCTTGAATTCTGATTAGATTTGAGAAATGTGTGACTATTGCGGTACAAAGACAAGATTGAAAAAACTTATGAGACAATCTAATATATACAGGGTGTCCCAAAAAAATGTTCAGAACGTTTAATCGTTAATATCTCTCTTCCCAAGAAGTCTTTTGCCTTGCTTCAGGTACCGTTCTGTAGAGCTGGCTTTAACTTAGATTTCCATTATAGAACGAATCACCCATCTCTCTTCATTACTGTAGGATTACGGTAGAAACTTGAAACATATGGTGTCAATGTGGAAAAAGCTGTCGTTTCAAAATTTTTCAAAAAATTGTGAAAACTTGTGTAATAGGGTTCTTATAGACGCTGAGTTCAATACTCAACTATTCACAAGATTACGAAGCTTTCTAAACGGTGTAATCGCACTTTTTAGGAACATTGAAAAAAAGGCCGCTACCTCTCACCTGGCATAACTCTTCAATGAAGCATCATAATAAGTTGGGAACTTTACAGTTATAATCGGCAATTCTAATTAGCCTGGTGTAAAAGTTCTCAGGCTGTTTTGTTTCCTTCCTGAGGCAAAATATGGCTTTTCATGGTTCAAAACCCTCTTTGAAGTTTCTACCGTAACCCTACAGTAATGAAGAGAGATGGGTGATTCATTCTATGATGGAAATCTAAGTTGAAGCCAGCTCTACAAAACGGTACCTAAAGCAAGGCAAAAGACTTCTTGGGAAGAAAGATATTAACGATCAAACGTTCTAAACATTTTTTTTGGGACACCCTGTATAACAAACAAACAAACGATAAGCTTATACATATTTTCGGGACGCCGCCAACCCCGCAAAAACGAAATCTCCTTTGCTTTTCAATACAAAACGATAGCCAGTCTGCTTTGAGCCACCTGTGCCGAGCGCTGATTAGGTTGTCCCAAAAATAAACTTTTTTTGAGATAAACTAAGCTGTTTTTGTTTTCCTAACAAAGTCAGGGTACCATTTGGTAGAGTAATGCAAGCTATACAAAATGACCACCAATCAGCCTTCGTTTTTTGATTTTCGGCTCCAAAATCCAGGTTTTGGAGCCGAAAATCAAAATTTTTTGGTACCCTAAGAGTCGGATCTCTGTAAAGAAGATTGCTGCGAACCTCCAACTTGGTCACGATGCAGTAGACACATAGTAGCACCAAAATGTTGGTGGATTTCTTCCGGGACCCCAAGTTAAGGAATTATGGCCCAAAAACTATGGTTTCTTAATTTTGGGCTATCTTTTTTATTCGCTCTGTAAGCCAACGCGAGAAAATGTAGTGAAAGCATATTTGATTATTACTGCATGTTTACTGTACATGGACCACGTTTGAGGTCCGTAGAATTTTTTTCTTGTGATACATCTTCTGGATGTTGGCTCCAAACTTTACCTGGATCGCAACGTAAGTGGATTTTTGGTGGTTTTGTAGAGCTTGCTTAGCGCTGAACAAACGTACCCTAAATCTGCTAGAAAACAAATATTATGATTTATTTAGGGGAGTTTACTTTTGAGACAACCTAATAGCGCTGCTCTGCGCCTTCATACAGCAGCCTTTACTTGCGTGGGTGTTGTGTGTGTTGTGTGCGTGTTGTGTGCGTGTGTGTGTGAAAATGTTTTCAGGGATGGATTTCTGACTGGGGAATCCGTCCATGCTGAAAAGATCCGAAACTTATGTGAAGTGACGAAAATATATGCTCCAGACGATCTCAGATCGTCTGGTAGCAGTCTGGGGACAATCTAATTTTGGAAAAGGTATTACTTCCCATAACTTTTCAAATCTTTTTACATAATACTTTCGCAAATAATTTTCTATACATACAGTTCAATTTTGGTATCATATGCTTCTGTGTGCGCTGCAAACAAACAATTTGTCCATTAAGCCTTGCTTTCAAATCGCGCGCACTTTTTCGCCATGCACGATAGAGCATGTCAATCGTGTGTTAAACTGTCCGAAAAGCTTGTGTTGGACTAAATGGCGCTTATTCTTGGTGCTCGGTTCCGATCAAAAACGATATCCCCTTTGCCGTTTGCTTCAAAAACGAAGTCCAGCCTGCTTCCAAACGATCTGTGCCGGCCCCTGGCCAGCTAGTATAGTGCAAGACCAGGTCGCAAGTGATCGAGTCAAAGGCGATGTTTGGACAAAACACCGATTTCGAGATTTTGTGCTTATCTGGGCTTATTTGCTATGTTGAGTCCGCTAATCCGCATTCAGGGCCTTGCACGAGTCGGTTTCTAGGGTTTCTGAAAACGAAGTCTCTCCTGACCTTTGGTAGTTTTACGAAGCTCCCTTTGACATACCGACTTAGGGGACTGAAAGAAAAAACATGAGATGAAAATGAAAACCCAAAATGGAGGTGAATACTACGCATGCGCAGTGTTTGGCATTGGAGCGCGATATCCAACAAAGCGATTTATGAAGGAATTAAAGCAAAAAGCATAGAAAAGGCAATGATATAGAATGTCTTTGTGCTTGAGGATAGATTTTTGACCGGGAAATCCGTCCGTGAAAAATCCAAAACTTACGTGAACTTACAAAAATACAAGCTCCAAACGATTTCAGATCATCTGGTGACCGTTTGGAAACAAACTAATTTTTGAAAGAGGTACAAATAAGTTGTCAAAACTCTTTACATAATTCTTCTGTAAATAATATTCTATGCTTATAGTAATTTGGTGTCATATGCTTGTCTCTACGCTGTGAACAAGCAAACTGTCAATTTTGGCTTTGCCTTGAAATCGCGCGCTTTTTGCAAGACACGACGGAGCACGTCCATCATGTCCATCATTTCTCAAAATTCGGGAAGAAAAAGGAAACTTTTCGAAAATAGTGTGCTGTTCTGCAAAAGTTGTACAATTCCCTAGCACAATATCATTCCTGCTCCAAGCTCACCTCTTCGACGGTAAAAAGAAGCTGAAAAACAGTTGCTTTCAATTGGCGTTTTGCTATGCAAAACGCTGGACAATTGCCTCACAAAATATCATCCTTGCTCTCCCGCTCTTTTTTTAGAAGAAAAATTTAGAATTTTTTTGAAGAAAAATAAAATTTCTGCAGAGCAATTGTTTGCTGAATTGAGCTTCCAGAGATTTTCACCAACTTTGCCCGGAAAGCGTGAAGTAACTCCCTTAAATAATCTTGTACTCATTATGTACAACAATGAGTATTTCCACGAAAAATCAAGTAGATAGCTAAAAGTAATAGGTATTTCAACAAACAGTTACTGCGTATATTCGTTATCAGCATGTTCAATATAATTGTAGTCGCCGTCACTTACCCCCTGTGTCATTCCCCACTTAATCAGCTCAAGGGGTGCGAATAATTAATCAATAATTCATAGAAGTAATGGCTATTTTACAAATGCTCGCTTCATTGGTAGTCACATGCACTTACCCGCTGTCCCAGCTCTCACTCAGCCTCGTAGCTAAAACTCTGTAAAAAACCAATAAGATCGATAGAGGTGATTATTCCTACAAGGGCTTGTTATATTCATACTTAGCATCCTCACTTATTCCATCTCCCCCCCCCCCCTCCCCCTCCCACCTGTAGCAAAAGTTAGTTAGTTAGTCAGTTAGATGCAAGGTTGAGATAAACAGTGGATGCAAGGTTGGGATAAACAGTGCAGTGAGATGTGTAGCGATTTGATAACTGGTGTGATGCAATTTCCGCACATTATATGCTTGCACCATTTTAACACTGACATACACATCCATATTTCAACGCTGCAAATGTAGCAACAAAGCATACTTTACGTGTCGTGATACTCTCTACCTTCGTCCTCTTCTCCTCAACATAACACCGCCGCTTGTCAACGTTCAGCGGTGGCTTCGGCGTCTATTCAAAATCACGTTACACAGAAGAGGAGCAAACAATCGTCGCGCTTTTCGGGCTCAAATTATGAAAAAGGATATGTACTGCAAGCTACATCACCTGGAAGGCGTGTTGGCTGCGCTTCTCAGAAGCTTTATTTTTGTTCCTTACCGCTTTTCTGTGCATATGCACGTGCTTTATTATGTAGGCAACTGTATCTAAATAGTATCTTGCGTCAACCAATTACGCTTATTATTTGGATCAGCGAGCCACGGGATACTGCCGAAAAACCAAGTCCATCCCTTTTGCGAACGACGACTCTATATCGGCCATTTAAAAAAATTCTATATTTCCACTAGTTTATTACTCAAAATGAAAGATGGGCTAAATCTTTTTTGACAGGAAGGTAGCGAAGAAAAATACCTAAATATTTCCACTAGGCTCTTGTCACCCTCAACTCAATTTGTGAGCGAAAAAACAGAGGTTTTCAAAGGAAAAAGAAAAAGAAATAAAACTTCAAAAAATGTTTTTATATTGCAGCTGGGTCTATTTGGTGCTATGGTGAATATCAACAACACTGCGATTTATATGTCTGCAAAGGATCGGAATACGTCCTACTCTCACTTGTGTATCGCGCGAGGATTCTACAACATAATTAATCTTTCTCTGTTCATCTTCTATGTTGGACCAAATACGGCTTTGTAAGCCATATCACTTTGCAAAGATCTTTAAAGTCACTTCGGACCTTGCCTATTACGCTTCATTTCAGCCAATTCTTGCCACCGTATGATGAAGTTGGAAGGTTTATGTGCTTTTTTGTGAGCGCTATTTATGGAGCTTATCCTTTCCTGCAAATTGGAGTATCCTTCAACCGTATCACAGCTCTTTTTTTCCCGCTTAGATATGAGAAACTATGTCTAGTTCAAACAGCATGGGTAAGAGTTCGAGAACAGTTGAGGGCACTTGACAACCGCTTTTCAGGTTTTTGTAGTAATAGGCTTATCCTTTGGACTTTATTGGGTCCTTTATTCTTGGATTAGTGAGTTTGTACGACAAACATCTGTTTTGCGGGGAAATTTCAAAAGCAACTAATAAGCAAGATATTCAGATGGATGCTATTTTGCATACAGCGCCGCTTTGTGGAGCTGGCGTTACACTCGTTGCTCTTATGAAGAAAAGAAGCGCATGTTTGTATATCCTCAACTACTACTGACAGCACTAGTTCTAGTTCTCAACTCACTTGTTGCATCATTGCTTACTTTAGGGGTACGTTCCTTTTTTAAATTATTTGTTTATGTAGTGCGCTAGTAGGCGCGCCAAAACAAAAAAAAACTAGATCAAGACATGACTGAGAATATCAATGATGTAAAGCCTTCGCTAGAAAAACAAAAACTCTTTTTCCAAAGGTGGTCAAATCGCTCTCCTTGCAAAAAATGAGAGCCTTTTACCAAGATCCTGTTCCCAAAGGTTTTGAAAGCAATAATTGTGATAACAGACCAGGGCACGGATGACCGACTTAACCCAAAACGAACGAATTTGTCAGGCACCTTGAGCGTACTAGGGAATCTCAAGGTAATAAAAATCGCTAGGCTTCAGCTTCCTCAAACAGCTATTTCCGCTAGAAAAGTGAAGAAAAGTTAGCGGAGAGCTATTTAGGCAGAATGAGCCAAAATTCAAATCTGAAAAAAAATAATAAAAAAACGTCTTTCTTTGGAACAATGATCTAGTAAGCATTTGCTACTAGATCCCTCCTATTTCTGTTTTTGCAAGGCTTTCGTGAGTGTATATTGCCACGGTAATCAGGGTTGGACCATACTGCGCTGCGTACGTCGGTACGCCGCGTGGTCTGGCCCAACCCTTAAAATAGTTTTGAGCACGCATCTACGCTAATAAAACTTGGCTTCGCTCGGCCTCTGTCAACATGACATGATATAACTCACCAGCCGTCCCACATCTACACAACCATAAGTAGCCTATCTCTGCGCTATGTCTGCATTCCAGCTTCCTGCTCCCTCGTTTTCATAGGCGTAGAAATCACCTACCCTTCCTCCCCCCCCCCCCCAACCCCAGATCTCTCTCTCTCTCAGCTCAGTAAAACATTGTTCGGATTATATGGGTAGACGAATGCTGCCAGATTGAACCGCCTTTCTTTTTCTATTGATCCTTTTGCAATGTTGCTGCATGTCGTTCCAGAACCAGTAGTCCGCGGAGGCGGCCAAAACTAGCTGTCTTCGTTTCCCTACCTGAAATAAACCGATACTATCTATGTGATGGATGCTTCTACAAATAACTGTCGTTTCGTGACCATCACGCTCATTTACCCCCCCCCCCTCTCCTCTTGTGCCAACCCCAGCCCTATGAATTTTGCAGAAAATCTATAAAATCGATGAAGGTAATGGATAATTTGAAAAGCCAGTGTTGTGTTCGAGACATACGTCCAAACACATAGACGGACACACAGGCTACAGACAGACAATCAGTATATAACAAGTCGTTACAAAGATAATTTCGCATTTTTCAAACGAGCGTAAAAACCCTCAAGACAAGTACTTTTTCGGAAAATTTTAGACGCATTCGATGCGCCATTTCATCCTTCTTTCAACGCCATTCTTGGGAAATGACCAAAACAACAATTTAGGGCTCCTGCCGTGATTAAGCTTCGCTATTTTTCTATATTTTTATATTGTTTCTCCGAAAGAATCCAAGTGGTGTGTGCATAGAGCACACTACAAGATAAAAGAAAACAATTTCTTTCTCTTCCATGACTCTTTTCATAATTCTTTAGATTATGTTTTATTCAATGCTATCAAATTCTATATTAGCATTATATCGTACTACTTCAATCTATTTTCACAACATTTCTTCCTCATTCTGATAGATTTTTTTATTCGTACAGTCTCTGGCGTAAAACCATCATAATCCATGTTTCTAAAAGTGCCTCAGATACCCGGAAAGTTCGAGAATCGGTATTCCCAAGCCGTAAACGCTCTTTTGCGTTCTAAGATCAATAGTGTTGAATCATGAAACAGTTATGCAAATTTCAAATGGCGAATATACAGTGATGTTTGATCGATTGCACCCCTTGTAAAATTTGACAGTACTGAAGAAGAGTCTGTCAAAAATTAGGTTGAAAAATAACAATAATTTTTGCAACTTATCTCTTACTTTTATTCTCTTTGGATATGACGCACTCAAACTCTAGCAATATGTAGAAAGAATGTGTGCTCCATTTGCGCACAAAATTTACGTTTCAAATATGAATGAACTCAGCATTTTTCGAAATCTAGTGCATTTCGGGGATTTTGGAGATTACCGACGAAAATAAAGCCGTTAGCAACCTAGACCATGCACAACGATCCGAAATTGTGCAGCATAGTTGCTAGAGGTTGACTCTTTGATCAGTTACGTAGATGTAAAATCTAGAAACAAATCGAGATTTAGCGCCCTCACAAGCTCGAACAAGTTGTATACGCAAGGCTGCTGACGACAACCGCCAGTAACTATGAAGTCAAAACCAAATTTGCTGAAACGTCTCATAGTTTGACGTTCAAACGTTTTGACCCGCCAAGCACGAATACTATATTCATTTGGAGAATCAACTCCTCTTTTTTTTTTATTAGAGACTAGCTGGCATACCCGGCTCCGCCGTATGTTCCGAATAGAAAATTCCATTTCTTAACCGATCCGAACCAAACTTGGCACACATACACTTCGGGCCCCGGCGGGTGTCACAGTCCACTTTTCGTTATCGATTGATGTCGATTTTATCGATTTTTTGCAAAATTTGAGCTAGGGGGCTTGAATTTGGCAGGGGGGTGTAATCGAGCATGCTGATCACCCCCACGGGGGTGATCAGCATGCTCGATTACCCCCTATGCCAAATCCCAGCCCCGTAGCTCAAACTTTGCAAAAAAATCGATAAAATCGATAAAAGTAATGCACGATTTTAAAAACTAATATTGTATTCGGAATCTCCGTGCTCACTTACCCCCCTGTGCCAACTCCCAGCCCCGTAGCTCAAATTTTGCAAAAAATCGATAAAATCGACATCGATCGATACGAAAAGTAGCCTATGACACCCGCCGGGGCCCGAAGTGTATGTGTGCCAAGTTTGGTCCGGATCGGTTCAGAAATGGAATTTTCTATTCGGAACATACGTACAGACAGACAGACGACAGACAGACATACAGACAGACAGACAGACAGACATACATACAAACAGACATTCAGCTTTATATATAAGATGAGACCCTATATCGTAAACTTACGGTAGCCTTACAAAAAAGCCCTATACATGCAAATTCAGTATTGTTTTCGTGAACAGCATGTCGAATAACCCCTGCGCCAAATTCAGCCAAATCTACATATTATATAACTTTTCCCTCATATCATACCTACTGCAATCCTCATTGCGAAGAGCTACCACAGACTGCATCTTAATCCATAAAGCTCGTTCGAAGTAGCATCGCTTGCAAAAATGGATGACTATCAATTTCTAAAGCACCTTTCGATAGTTCAAATTTACTTATCTGTTCAAGATAATTGAAACCATTCACAAAGGTCAAGCTTGATGTTTTGAGACTAGATATCCTAGAGGAGAGCAAGGAGAAATTATGCGGAGGAAAGACGGTCAATCCTTCACGATTTGGAATAAAGTAAATTTACATGGCATTACGCGTACATCTTGTTTCCGCTAACACATAACCCAGTCCCTCACAAGAAGTTCAGAATGGTTAGTGAGAACTTGTCTTGTGGGACAAAGTTTTGAAAAGCTTTACGATGAAGAAGAATCGCAGATCTTTTGCCAGTAACGTTTATTGGCAGCACTACTGAAAAAATGGAGCCTCTTTTCCAGAGTGAAATGCAAATTATGACGAGGGATTTGTACGTTACCTCAGTTTGCCAGCGCTCGTGCAAATGTCCATTCTGCCACATGGATTCTCCCTGCAGGAATACGCGTCAGAATCTTGAGCATTAAGACATCCACGCCTCAGGGCTAAACCAGATTTTGTCAAACATACGCTAATCAAAAAGCTCAGCTGCTTTTGAAGTGAAGTCTACCCTCACTGCGCAATTGACTTGCTACAAGGTGCGGAAAAAGTCCCTCCAAATAAAGGCAGAAAAATCGGTGTAAATTACAGATTTTTCGGATGTGAATGTATTCTTGCATTTCACAAAAACTGGCTTCGAAATTCTGCAATTTCAAACGGCGGCAGATCCCTTTTCGCAACGCATCCCAATCAATTCTTGCAACTCCTTTTTACAGATGTGAAGAAAGTGTAAAGTTTTTTGTGAAATTCTTTTGTTTCCGAACTAGATTTGAAAAATTACTGCTTAAGGAATGTCGTAGTGTCTTCGAGATATGCTGGAACTATCCGGATCGCAGTTGCAGTAGGGGAAAAGTTGGGAAATTTTTTAACGAAATGACGTCTGCAGCGCAACAGGGGCGATTAGAAAACGTGGCACAGAAACTGAATACCATCGTTTATCGATTCAAGATTGTAATGTATACAAAGCCGATGTCCTTTTCACTATTCCTGTGCTATTCCTATTACTTTTTGTTGGCATCTGGAATTTTAAATCATAGTTCGGATACAGTTCATTGAGCAAGAGCATAACTGATTATCCTCTTTTTGAGAATTTTTGAATTTTGCTTGGGATATAATTTTCGTTTAGACAAAATTTCAAGTCGCTGATCCGTTATAAGCATAGAGTTTTGGAGAAGAGATTATGCTCTACATATTACCTTAATTTGAAGATATCACTCTTGTTGGTATAGTTAGGGTCCAAAATTGCGCCCAAACGCTGCGGCAAATCGTCGATGATGCTGCATGCCGTTATCACTCGATTAAATAAACAGCAGGAAGCCGCACCAAATCAAACTTATCTTATTCTAATCTACAAGGTCTCGCCTACATGCAGGAATTGAAAAACCTTGAATTTTCTCCATCTGTAAGGTTTTTAGGAGGCAAACTGAGGAACAGTATTTCTTCCGCACCCCATAATAGAAGTGAGGGATATAATTAGGATCAGGAGTGGTTGTAGCACGCTACGCCTGGGGGTTATATTGAGGGTTTGAGGAGAAAGGAGGGAGGAGATTGTTTTTTTTTGACGTAATACTGATGTCAAGGGATAACTGTCAGATAAGCCCATTGCGCAAGTTACAGGCTTATGGTGGTGTTGACCTACCATCGTATATGTCTATAGCTATAACCATTTTCGTGTTAGAATATTTTTTACAAGATATAGCAAAAGAGTATCATCGGCTCCCAGATTCGTGTGGAGGTGGAGTCTTGCCAACTCACCGCGTGGCGGTTTCTGCTAGCGAGAGATTACGAAAAGCAATGCTATGACGTGGAGGTTTAGCAAGTTTACATATGTTATCAGGCAAAGTCTGCAATACACCTCTACACGAATCTGGGAGCCGATCATAAATAGTAAAAGTCCAGTTTTTTGATTATTCGAATAGTCGAATAAATGGAACAGGCCTTTATTACTCATTCCTTCGACGACTCGGAAAAATTGACTTATAATATTCGAGAAATTTCAAAAAACAGTTTTCAAATATTCGAGAAGTTTCGCAAAAAGTTGTTCAAACATTCGATTATTTAAATATTGCATTCGAATATTCAGTTATTGAATTCGAATATTAGATGGTATTCAGATATTAGTTTCTTTGAATAGTCGAATATTTGATTAAGTTCTGTTATTTGAATATTCGATCGAATACTGGAATGCGCCTATATCTGAATATTCGAACTCGAATGACCTGAAAATCGGAAACTGAACATTGCTCATTTATTTTAAAAAATTTCGGAATTTAATTATTTGGTTCGAAATAGTTCAAAAATCACTTATTGATATTCGTCTATTCAATGAAAATCTACATTTGTTACAACTATAATGTGTACAGTAAGCATAACAAAGAAACCCTGAAACAAATCTTATCTCAATCTCAACCCAATCGCGTAATTGGCATGTCGTATTGCCCTTATAGGCCAATTATTAGCGAATTCTCAAGTTTTCAAATTGGGCCATCCATGGCCAAATGGTCATGGGCGGCCCAATTTGAAAATTTGAGAATTAAATTAATTAATTGATTAATCGATCGATTTTCATTTTAAAATGACCAATGGTCATTTTCGAACAATACAGCGCTGGACATAATTACCACTCTTGGTGCAAAAGTTTTGTCAGTTTCTTCAGTCCATTGGCAAGCACGCTAGAATGAAGATAAACAAACATTTCGAGAAGTATCCGATGCAGAATTTCCTCCTTTTCCAGCTGCTAAACTCCCGTTGTGTTTCGTTGAGCAATTGACGAGATATTTGCCGGAAATTACAATCACTCGTTTTTACCATGTCCAACTTTCACTAATTTTCGAAATTTTTGTATGAGATTTTCGGAGGAGCCCTAATAACCTTCAGATAGGGCAAACGTTTTGCCAGCAGAAGCAATTTTTTTCTTTTTTTTGCTGCTTTTTCAGGATTTTGCTAAGTAATTTCCTGTAAGTCTCGTGTTTTGGAAAAATCGCATTACCTTTCATTGTACCAAACACTGCAAAACCTACAGAATACTGAGGTTTCAACACACGATTATTACTACCGCTACCATTACGAAGTAAATGAGCGATTTTCGCTTCAAATTATGAAGATATTGAAACATAGGCTACGTCTGTGCGCACTCATGAAATTGAGAAATACTGCGATTTTCCCCCATAAATTAATTAGAAATTTTAAAAGACAAGGCGTAGGACTACAAAAAATGCTTCTGTTGGCAAAAGGTTTGCCCTATAAGGAGGTTATTAGGGCTCCTCCGGCTCTCATACAAAAATTTTGAAAATTAGGGAATGTTGGACATGGTAAGAACGAGTGATTGTAATTTCCGGCAAATATCTCTTCATTTGCTCAACGAAACACAACGCGAGTCTAGCAGCTGGAAAGAGGAAGAAATTCTGCATCGTATCCTTCTTCAAGTGTTTGTTTATCTTAATTCTAGCGTGCTTGCTAATGGATTGAAAAAAATGATAAAACTTTTGCACCAAGAGTGACTTTATAATTATGTCCAGCACTGTATTATCTCTCCTACAAAGGTGAGTAGCTACGTCCTTTGTATTCTATAGAAAGCATATTTCTTCACGCACTTTGTGAACAACCCTCAAACTATGGAATTAGGAAACACCCAAAATCTTATTTGCCTCATTTTTCGCTTTTAATGGTTCTGCTTGCAGCAACCGTTACTTGAAGTGAAAAACAAGATTAAAGTTCAAAAACACCTCACTACAAGATTTAGGCCATCTAATACAAATGTTTTTGCAGGTCAAGCTCATAATCCTAGCTCACAGTTCGTAATACTAGCGTAGGCTTAGCAGGTTACCGCAATGAATCAACGACGTGACTTTTCAACACTTTTCTTTTGCACATGGTGCGAAAAAAACGACTGTATCTTCTTCTAGGAGACACAAGGATAAAATTCCCATTGTGTAGGGAAGGAAGGTTAGCAGTAGCAACGATGTAAAAAAATACACGTATTTGAATGCTTGCTAACTTATTGGGTGTGACGCAGCCCCAAAAAGGTGTGGCAGCCACAGGTTTTTTGCGGTTGTATCACACCCCATTAACTTACCTTCTATTTTAGCGTGTAATATATATACATTATGCGAGTGAAATGCGAAAAATTTCGGCGAATTTGCTGATTTTGCCGAATTCGCCGCTTTCGCCAAATTCGCCGATGTCGCCGACTTTGCGTCTTTTTGCCATAACTCCCTTCGGTCAATGAGTTTCAAATTTGAAGGCAGAAATGGATTGAGCTTGCCGAGACGAATCTTTTCATAAATTGAACTGCTGCCGGCTCGGTCACGGTAAGTGCATGGTAGGAATCCGTTGTATCTTGTGGTGGTGCTTTCTAGGATGTGTATTTCGGCGCATAATATAGGCAACGGTTTAAAATATGGATGAGTTGCAGAGTGTCCCCTGCAGAGAACCATATAGTTTTTTGTTGTGAAAAAAAGAGAAAGGGGTACGTGAACTTGGTAAATATACATGAACCACTTACCTCACGTCAAACAAACATAAAAATTCGCAATCCGAAAAAATTTTAGGGGTGCTTCTCAAAATTTTTGGGGGTCCCCAACCCCTAAAATCTGGAAAAAGGGGGCGTGGCTGACGCCACGCCCCCGAAAAAAATCTTTTTACAAGGCTAATTTGATTATTTACAAAAATAAACAAGTAGTTTGCACATTTTTATAACCCTTATAAGTAACTTTCAAAAATTTCGCGACCCATTTACGCCACTGCTTGTTGCTTATGTGAGCAAAGTGAAACACCGCATGACTACGATATTCTGCTTCCAGTGAACTTCGTTTTTTTTCTGTAAACGCCTTTTTGCAACGCTCTGGCCCAGCCCCTATCACACTTAAAAGATTCTGGTAAGGTGAATCGGAAAGAGCTGTTTCCGTAGATAATCCAGCGATGAAAACCAAACGGGGACATGCTTTTTAAAGAGAAAAGTGAAAAGAGATGGTGAATTCTGGAAAAATTCATGTCCACCCAAGTTCCACTTACCATAACGCTACAATAAAAAGCTAGCTAGACAGGAGGAAGTGATCTTTGTGATAAACAGGCCAGCTTACCTCTATAAGTAAAATTTCGGGAAAATCCGAGTTTTTCGATTTTTTTCACATTTCACGCTTCGAGCTCTCTCCACGAGTTTTCGCGAAAAAATGAAAACAGTAGATTGACCGGAAACTTGGCCATTAGTGGTTTTTTGATAGCTGTATCTGAAAGGAGTAGTTCATACTCACCGTAGCACTTTACAGTGAATTTACGATGAAAGGGCTGAAGCTGAACCACGCGAGCTTCGATTGACTTACTTTTCGCCCAATTATTAGACAAAATCACTAGCTTTTTCAAGCGTGGCAATCTATGGAAACTCTGTTATCAAACCGTGCCCAAATCATTCTGTCGCTTACAGTATTCGCAGAACAGCGCGTTCATAAAGTCGCTTTCTCATGTTTTGGGCTGAACATGAAAGAGCACGTATTGTATCCAAACTTCACCCCAAGCGAATCTATGATGATATGTACAATACCGCTCACATTTTTTGAAAAATAAACGCGAATGTCACATAACTCATGCGACGGTCGCGTAAGTCACGCGACCGTCGCATGAGTTATGTGACATTCGCGAGTGATGCGACGGCCGCCTAATGTGTGGACATCACCGTCGCGTGGCCATATCTCGCTTCAAAGTGGACAAATACTGAATCCATTTCCATCATTCGATTCAGCTCGGCGCGAAGAATATTCTGATATATTGGAAGTGGGGGTACGATGTCTTCGATATTCCGTTTCCAGTTTTCTCAAATTCTTCTGCAGAGATCATTTTGCGAATATGTGAAGCAGCGCCTATTCAACATAGAAGAGTTTACTAAGCACTATTTGATAATACTGTTCTCATAGATTATTGTGCGCAAAAAAGGGCTCAGACTCCTTTCTGAGGGAGATAGAAGCATTGGTGAATTCTGGAAATTCACGCGTTTTTAAATTCTACTCGCCATAACGTCCTTCGGAATAAGTATATATTGAATCCGAAAACAATACTATGTTCAGCTCATCAAACGAATCTTTTGATATACAGCATGTCCTTGATATTTCGATTTTAGTATTTTTGAATCTTTCTGCGGACGTCTCTTCGCGAAGGTGTAAAGCAGCGAGCATTGCTCCGATTAAATACCAGCAGAGCCCTTTCGATAGCATTTTTTTTCTGTGGATTATGATGCTCTAAATATCCGCAGAATTCTTTTCAAAGGAAATAGAAGGGCTGGTAAATTGTGGAAAAATCATGCCGTTCTAAATTTTTCTCACCATAACCCTAAAATATGAAGCTCTCTTGCTAAGCAGATGTGAGTTTCGTAATCAGCAAATTGGATAACCTCTATGAGCAAGTTTGCCGAGATGTTCGGATTATTTCATTTTTTCTCGTTTTACGCTCTGAAGCTCGCCGAGCTCGCCGGCGGATTTTAGTCAAAATGTTGATGCTCTTGAATTATAAGCAAACTTCGCTTATACAGATTTTCGAATACGCTCTTTACGAAAATCGTGATCTCTGAGGATTATAGGGTCTTTTTGGAGAAATACGGTGAGGTGACTCTAACTGCATCACGAACTCAGACAATCGCTGGGGGCAGGCGGGCACCGGAAAAATAGATTGCTGATTTCTCGCACCCCGCTCGCGGATTTTTTGCAAAGCTATCAGGACTTTTCGGAAGACCGCTTGCTGAATCAGCGGATTTTTGAGAGACCGCCTGTTGAATTTTTTTCGCTCTTATCTTTTGCAGATATATTGCTGGATCTCTGTGAAATCGAGAACTCAGCAAGCGGTCTCCCGAAAAGTCCTGATTACTTTCCAAAAAATCCGCGAACGGGGTGCGAGAGGTCAGCAATCTATTTTTCCGGTGCCCGCCTACTCCCGGCGATTGTCTGAGAAAGTGCATAAACTTTACCCGCACTTCTCTATCTGTCAGAAAACTCGCTTGCTTGTTTTTCTAAGTCAAAGTTACTAGGAACTGTGCTGTCGAATAGTGCATGACTCAGGTTCCAGTCTATGAAAATCGCCGAGTTGCGAGCTTACGAAAACCCGTCCTTGTGAATTTTCCCAAAATATAAAGATCGCATGTCTCGTCGAAATTCCACCGTGAGCGCTTGTACAACACGCTGAAATCTTATCACATTTTTAATGGATCTTATTGTGTTATATTTGGTAGTTTGAGCTCCAGGCACGAAATAGCTTTGATATTCAAGTAGGCAGCTGAAGCACAAGCAAGTGTACTCAATACATTGGGAGTCATTGGGTGAAGCGAACATAATATAATGCGAGCGTCATACAAGCACTCACGGCGGAATTTGGACGAAATATGCGATCTTTACATTTTGGGTAAAACTTATGAGGACGTGTTCTCGTAGGCTCGTAACTCGACGATTTTTATGGATTGGAGCCTGAGTCATGCACTATTCGATAGCACACTTCCCAATAACTCTGACTTAGAAGAGCAAGCAGGCAAGTTTTCTGACAGATACGCGAGAAGTGGGGCAAAGTTACGCACTTTCGTGATGCAGTTACAGTCACCTCACCGTATCTCTCCAAAAGACCCTGTATTCCTCAAAGACTACGGTTTTCGTAAAGAGCGTGTTTGAAAACTTCTATGAGCGAAGTTTCCTTACAATTCAAAATCATCAACATTTTGACTAAAATCCATCAGCGAGTTTTCAGAGCGTAAAACGAGAAAAATGAAATAACCCGAACATATCGAAACTTGCTCATAAAGGTTATCCGACCTGCTGATTTCGAAACTCACATCTGCTTAGGCCCGTATGCACGTACATCCCCGCGGGGAGGGGAGGGGATCTGAGAGGGGAAGCGTCATATCTCGCTAGTTTATATATCTTTCTTCTTCTTTCTCTGTCTTGCTTTTGAAGGTTCTCATACTCTGATACCTGCGCATAACGGATGCTAGGTTACTGCCATACAAGATTAGATATTCACTATTTCGTCTGATCCCTTGGGGATCCCCAGGGGATCACCGCACATTTTCAAAGTCATTTATCTTCCTGAAAATTCACTGAAAATGCTGTAAAATTGTACTGAGGATATACTACAGCAGTGCTAAACATGTTTATGGTACAAATGAGTGAGATCTCAAGATATCAAAATTTTCGATGAACCGCTGCTCGCGAGCCAGGGATTATCGAAAAAATCGAAATCATCAGATTCCATTTCTTCTGTCGAAAATATGGTCAGCAGTATCGTAGTATATCTTCAGTACAATTTTGCAGGGGTTTTATTGAGTTTTCAGGGAGATAAATGACTTTGAAAATGTGAGGTGATCCCCTGGGGATCCCCAGGGGATCAGACGAAATAGTGAATACCTAATCTTGTATGGCAGTAACCTGGCATCCGTTATGCGCAGGTATCAGTGTATGAGAACCTTCAAAAACAAGACAGAGAAAGAAGAAGAAAGATACATAAACTAGCGAGATATGACGCTTCCCCTCTCAGATCCCCTCCCCTCCCCGCGGGGATGTACGTGCATACGGGTCTTAGCAAGAGAACTTATTATATTTATTTTTTACATATTTCAGGGTTATGGTGAGAAAAATTTAGAACGGCATGATTTATCCAGAATTTACAAGCATTTCTGCTTTCTTTGAAGAGTAGTTTACGGCTAATTCTTGACGCCCCATAATCTACAGAGAAAGTACCATCGGAAGGTTCTTACTGGAATCTACAAGGGGCAATACGCGCTGTTTTACACCTTTACGAAGAGACGTCCGCACGTCCATACATTAATAGATTGGCCTTGACGAGCTGAACACAATGCTGCTTTCAAATTCAGAATATACTCATTCCAAAGGAAGTTGTGACGCTGCGTAATTGCGATATCCCCGAAATTTCGCGAAATTTCCGGAATGTCGCGAACTTTCGCGGAATAGCTGGAATTCCGCAACATTCACGGAAACATTTGCATTTTGCACATTTTGTGAGTGGTATCGTACAAGATCAGCAAGAAGGATAAATTTTTCAGTGAACTAGCTTGCACATTCTGCTTTGCCAGGTGATATCAGATAAGAATAGATGAAAATGCCCCATACCTCTTTAACACAGGTACAGAGCTTCAGCTTCGAGGCTTGGGCCTGAAGACAACCACAAGCAAGTGTGCATTTTCAGCGAAAAGGTACCCGGGAATGGTATGCGCTATTGCGTGATCGATCGATTGCGCATTGAGGTACCAATTACCGGCAGAGCACCCATGTGCACGAAGAGAGTCTAAAGAAAACTCTATTTCACATATGTATGATGAGAGATGCAAAACTAGGAACTTGCATGGTGCTTTCGATGACATTTTTCTTGCAGTCTACCAAAAATGATACCAATCGGTGACGTCATAGGTGGAAAATGACACGATCCTATTAGTGATAAAAATAGTGAAACACCCAGTCCGTTGGGAGACATCCCAACCTTCATCTTTCACATACGTACAGAGCTTCAGCTTCGAGACTTGGGCCAGAAGCCACCCATAAGCGAGACTGAGATTTTAGCGAGGGTTGCAATGATGCACCGTTGTGCAACCGATCGGTTGCGCACCGAGGGATCCACTAATTGTATCGAGCAATGTAACCGGAAACCTGTAAATGACTTACTATGAGCGATAGAACGACAAAAACTCCCGCCTCCCGCAGCGTTCTCTAGTTACTTTTCTCGCGACATACCAAAAGTGATCCAAAATCATGATATTACAGTTATAACCAATAAAAGTCCATACTTATGAGAAGGATAGATAAATGCACAATTCTTTTCGACAGTTTTCGATACTCGAAACTTAATACCAAAATCTATTATTTGCAGTTTACACCCGGACACATCTTCGAAAAAGGGCTATCATAGAAAATAACAAGGTAGTATCATATGCATAGTTGCGATAGAGGGAGCGATGGATCTTACCCCCTTCACTTTGAGGCCAAACTTCCGATGACCCCCTTCACCTGGGCTGAGATTGGTATTGCACTCTGAGAATATAAAATAAAAATCGTTATTAAAAGGTTTTGCAGGCTAAGTACCTCAAACAACAAGTACACTCATAAATTTACAATAGAAACGGTACTTTGTATTATTTATTTATCCTCGTAGCATTCATTTGGAGAGCAGAAAGTGAGGAGAAAAAAGCAGTTGGTTCTTACAAGAAGAAGAAGTACATAAAATCCCTCATATCTCGCGGCACAGAAGACCTAGAAAAAAGTCGACGGTTCTCCATGATCTCAGCTTTCGAATGGTATACAGCATGTTAGGGCTTCTTTGCTTCCCGGCTCTAAAAATCATTTGCTCCGGTAACCGTTAAAAGCCAATACATTGGTGGAGCTGGGTGGAGCTTCGCTAATAGTAAATATCTCCACCCCATTTTTGAAAACTGGTTAGTTTTTTCGCCGCAACCCATAAACCATTCGAAAGCTCAGGAAAAGGGGATTCGACCTAGACCATCGACTTCTTTCTAGCCCCCTCTACCGAGAGATACACCGCATTTTATCTGAGAACATGGTCATTTCAACAGCAGATTTCTGCCAAATGAAGACCTAATCACTGCTGATTATCTATCTGTGTTAAAGAGCAAGTCGTCATTAACAAACGTGAACCGTCGACTTTCTCGTAGCAATCATTTGGAGAGCATTAAGTGAAGACACAAAATCAGTTAATTTTTGAAGCACATAAAATCCCACATATCTCGCGGCACAGAAGACCTAGAAAAAAGTCGACGGTCTACTTCGATTCTCCATGATCTCAGCTTTCGAATGGTATACAGCATGTTAGGGCTTCTTTGCTTCCCGGCTCTAAAAAGCACTTGCTCCGGTGACCCATAAAAGCCAACACATTGTATAGGTCGTCCCGAAAGTTCTTGCGCACGACTTTCAAAAATTCATAACTTCTAATTTTTCCAACCGATTTGACTGTTTCTATTTTCGTATGAAATAGTAAGTCATGTTTTTTATAATGACATCTTATCTGCTTACTAATGGTCATCTGTTGCATAGATAGGAGCGATAGAAGAAAATTGGTCAAAATTTGAATTTTCTATGTAGGGTCATGAAAAATCGGAGACTTGCAACAAAAATCGGAGCAATCAGTATTGTGGGTTATTTCACCAGCTCTTTCTAACAGTGCAAAGTTTGCGCCGATTGAGCGCCTCTGTGAAAAGTTATGATTTTCGAGCAAGCAATACAAAAGTGCGAATTTGATTTATTTTGGCATTTTTCAGGGAAGTCATAACTTTTTATAAAACGCTCAATCAGCGCAAACTCTGCGCTGTTAGAAAGAGCTGGTGAAAAAACCTACAATACTGACTGCTCCGATTTTTGTTGCAAGTCTCCGATTTTTTATGACCCTACACAGAAAATTCAAATTTTGACCATTTTTTTTCTATCGCTCCTATCTATGCAACAGATGACCATTACTAAGCAGCTGAGATGTGTTTATAAAGATGACTTATCCTTTCACATAAAAATGAAAGCAGTCAAATCGGTTGGAAAAATCAGAAGTTATGAATTTTTGAAAATCGTGCGCAGAAACTTTCGGGACGACCTAATAAGAGCGAGGTGGAGTAAGTTGATAATAAAAAATGTGATGTGGATTGACATCGTTATCAGCACCAACGGGAACGTGAGCGAACGCGTCTATTTAAGCGTGCTTATCGTTTTATATGTTCATGTTCTTAGGTAAAAAATGCGCTTTTGATTGACAGCTATGCCATTATTATTAGCACACACTCAAAAAACTATGGGAGATGGTGATTTTCCACACTTTCACACAAAATCCCGCCCATTTCTGGAATCTACACTCCGTAAACCTAGTGCTGAAGAAGGTCACTTTCGTGAAAACGCTCTAGACTCACCTTACCTAATTTGTAGAGAATGGTTGGTTTCAATGAATCAAAAGCTTCAAGACATTCAGAAGAATAACATGTTATTAAAATATCCCTCAATGTTTTGGAAAGGTTGGCAGTTTGAAGAGGAAACGGCAGGCAGAATACTTTACAAAATCACAAATGACTCGCATATGTTCCAGTTCAACAGCGAGGCAGAAGGAGATTTTTATGCCGACGAAAATGTTGTCGACATTGATACAGATTGACAATTGAGCGAAACTCTTTGATTTCCTACATAAGGAATCCAAGTAGATTGCCTAGTTTCAATGAGGAAATGTCCCAGAAAGTCCATTGCTGATCTTCAGGTTGCTGAAGATTTCAAGGCTGCTAAATTCACAAACATGGATATGAACAAAAGGAAGGTGTTAGTACAAAGCATAGCTACTGCTCTTAGATCCCGACTGGAGTGCGAACCCTACTCTGTGCTTTATGCTTTTGGAAGTTATTCGCCTTGTGACATTATCACTTATGATATTGAAGAAAAAACAACGCGCAGCATAGTATCTACTTTTTTCGGCTATTCCGCAGATGCTGTTAAAGAAGAAGTTGGACAGCTTTCTCATCAGCTAACAGGACGTATGCCAGAGGAGGTGAAGCCAGAGTTCGGCAAGGCCCAAAAAAGTACGCACTATTTCCTTCCCGTGTTGCGAAAGCATATGCGATCTGGCTCTTTCCCCATTACTTACCGCAAGAATCTGATGGACTTACTGGCAAAGCTAGTTTCCATTCCGACTAGCACGGCAGAGGTGTAGAAAGAAATTTTCTATCTACTCTGTTATCAGAACACAACGCAGAAGTCGTACAACGATGGAGCATATAAGCAATTACTTAAGGTTTGTCAACCTTCTACTAAACATAATGTTATGTACAAACTTCATTTAAAGGATTGGTATAAGTGGTCCAGACAGGCTGTTACCGTATGACTTGAAATTTCCTAAAAGATGGTATAAAGAGACTGGTCACCTACCTGCTGTGGTGCTACCAGAGGGCCAGGAAAAAAATCACAACAGCGCTTAGAAGAAGAAGAAAGTTTCAAATCCATTTTCGACTCAGAACGCTTTTGCACGCAATTCTACTTCTACTCCGATGACCTTTTGGAGGAAGAAGAAGATTTTTCAGGCAGCGAACTTGTTGTCTCTGACGTTAGCGATAGTGATATTGCTGATGATGATGTGCAGGAATTGAAATTGTTCCTAACTTGTACATCTTTTGGGATAAACCATTGCTTTTGTTTTTGTTGATGCAGTGAAACAGGAGCACAGATCTTCATAAAGTCAATTTTTTAGAAATTTTTAAATTTCTTTTAAAATTTTAAAATTTTTTTCAGTTTGTGCCTAAATAAGGTACAAATAAGAGCTTTTCATACCACGCTTTTTTACCTTTTCTCTCTTCCTCCTCCCCCCCCCCCAGACTCACATACCCCCTTCACCCTGGAAGGTCGGGAACAGCCGAGACCCCCTTCACCTGGGGAGAGCCCGGCTCCCCCTATCGCACCTATGATCATATGTCTACCCCGTCACCACGAATTACGGACATACTGTATATCAAAAGATTCGTCTCATCAAGCTGAAGCCAAATATTCATGCAGATTGCAAATAAAGTGGTTTCAAAAAGTTATAGCTAAATCTCGCCTGTCCCGCAAATCCCGCGGATCCCGCAAATCCCGTGAAGTCGGGAATCCCGCGAACCCCGACAATCCCGCAATTTGGACAAATTCTACCGCTACAACTGTAAGTTCTGCAACATTTTTCTCTAGCTTTCTTTTCTTCAAGCATGACACGAATTTGTCCATTATTTATTTGCTCATATTCATCGCAACGATTGTTCTGCCAAGTTTGTCGTCGTAGTGATTGTTTCGGTAGATATATGGTATTTAGGGGACGCAGATTTGACTGGCATTTAGCTTAAAGGGCGGGGTATCTGACATACTGATCATGAGTACAAAACTGACTTTGCGTGGGAAAGCATTTTTGTAAGACTATGATAGGCTTACGGTATGGAGTCTTGCCCTTAACGAAAACTGGTTTGAATTCAACAAATAAGTATGGTTTAGGTTGATCCGAAAGCTCGCGCCGTTTTTAGCCTCGAGCCATCCTTAAGTCACATTGATGTGTTTGTTCGGATCCCTTCAATATTCTTTCGAGTATCGCCAGAATCACCTACCCATGCATCTTACGTCCCTATTTTCAGCTATTTTTTGAAATTTTCATTCTAGACTTCCAAAGGAGCTTTGACAACAGTTGAATAGAGTGAACAAAATGCTAAAAAACTCAATTTTTGGCATCGATAGCTGCTGCCTAGTATTTTAACAAGTTTTATAAAAGTCTTCACATTTGTGAAGTCGCAAAATACACAAACACTTCATTATCAAACTTTCCCAAGTTCTGGAACTCCCAAAAATCGATTATGACTAAACACTAATTCTAACAACTAAATGAGTCTCTATCGCCTCCAAATAGTGATTTCTGCAATTTTCGGATGCGGCCTGGAACGCATCAAAAAACTAGAATTATGGCAATTTTTTCTCGAAGTTTTTACTTATCAGAAAGAAAAAGCTTTTGTCAAATAGAGGGGAAGAGCTGCACAGTAGATGACATCCTAACTTTTTGCCGTCTGATGTTTAACGAGGTTTGAGATTAACAAATCAACGAATATCATATTTGGTAGCATTAAAATATGATAACCTTAGAATATTTGAAAAGGCAGCTATCGATGCCCAAAATTGTAATTACATTGCATTTTATTTACCCTATGTAATTGTAATTGAAGCATTTCTAATAGTCTAGAACGAAAATTGAAAAAAATAGCGAAAGTCAGGTTAGGTAAAAACCATGGATTGAAGAATCTGACAATTTTCCGAACGAACATCAAAAAACCCGAATAAAAATTGCTGCTGGGAAGAGGAAAAATTTCTGCACGGAGCAATTTCTGAACTGTTGTCTGCCTTTATCCTGAATGATTTAAGGATGAGTCTAAGAAACGGCACGAATTTTTGGACCCACCTAATATTTATGTACGGGAGGCTTAAGTAACCCCACAATGCCCCACAATGCATAATCAATCTGAGGTATCAATTTCTTAATCCTTGGTTTGTCCCTCAGCAGCATTGCTTACACAACTCGCTCAAGCGCGATGGCGCCAGATCTCGACTCATCTTTATACTCTTTTTTTGTTGAGTAAACTAGGTCAACCTCTTGGATGAATCCGTGTACATCAGATTGTGCTAGATATAGGTTGCAAAAGGCTTCACTTTTGCTTATAACCTTATAAACCCTCAAATTTCAACATCTTCCGAAAAAATGCTTGATTTTTTCTATTTTGTCACCGAAAAGGGAGCGCGTTTTTGTTTGTAGCTCTAATCATATAATCCAAAAAGAAGACCGCTTAGGAAAAAAAGCGAAAAGTTACGAAATCAGCTGCAAAACTTAGTTAACAACTTACAAGGAATGCATGTTTAGTCGAAGTCGCCTTCTAAGATGGGACGTACACCATCTTAAAGGGCATAAATTGCTGGTTTTTATGGACGTGGAGTTATGAGCGCTTATTGGAGCAAAAAATTGGTTGTTTAACAATAAGTAGGACAAAACTAGCCGTAATACTTTTTTAACTCTTCAATGGAGCAGTGATAATCATCACAGCACTTTCTTCAAAAATACTCTCAAATAAAAAATATATCACACTTGTTGCACTAGTAAGATTTTAGCATCTCATTTTATCCAAATTGCATGTTCAATTTTTGGTCTAGAAAATGCTCATAACTTCTCGTGCATAAATGCTCTGCAGATAAGAAAGGCAGATTTGTAGTCCTTCACTATGGTACACATCACATCTAGAAAGGCCACTTCGACTAAACAAGCTTCCCTTGTTAGTGCCAAACATCCCTAATTTCACGCGTATAAGGCGCACTTTTCGAATTTCCAAACGAGCCACCCAGTCGTTTTAAAATTCCAAAAAAGTATTCCAGAAAAACCTCACATCGCAAGATTCTCTCAAGCAATATACAGCACGTTATAAGGTCCTTTGGTTGTAAAGTCCTTTGGCTTGTCTAGCCTGGTCGATTTTGGAAAAAAAATCCCCCGCGCCTTATATGCGTTAAATTAGGGTATTTGAACGCTGAATCCAAATCTGCTTTAAGGTTCAACTTTGTGAAATCTTAAGTGGCACAAAAGGCTCTATAAAAACCTAACTGTTTTCTTGTAGTCAAACACCTTTTACGGATTGACGACGTGCCAAACAAAATGAGAGACTTTATTGATTGGCTTTCTAAATAAGCATAGTTTTGGCGAGTTCTAGGGTTTCCGAACATTAGCCCTAGCCCACCCAAGCAAAGTGGTCACTTTCAAACCACGTCTGTTTTTAAGGTGAGTTTCCTACTTTTTTAGCATTCAGTGCAAAGCACTACTCCTTTTTACTTGCAAGGAAATCCATGTTCAAAGTATCCCAATTTTTGTCATGGACATAGAATGGAAAGACTGATTATATCCTCTTTAGGTGTAGCGATTTAGGATGCGATACTTACCACGAAGAGAAGGCTCAGGGTTTTAATGATGTAAAAACCTTGATGTATGAGTGCTTTGAAAGCAAGGTAATGGGTGGCACAATCAGAAACACCTGGCAGCCACACCTTTTTTGGGGTTGTACTACATCCCATTGACTTACTTCCGAAGTTAACTTTGGCAAATAGTCTATAGGCTGTTCGATAGCATGACTTGTAGTTTTCACTGCAGTAATTTGAGTTTGTTTCGTCATACCTGACCTCACTAGAAGTTGCTGAAAGCACAACCTTTGAAATCAAAAAATGGAACAGCAAGGTTGATTGGCTCCCATAGCTCGGAGGCTATTTGAAATAAAATTTTTCGTGTGCGTAAAGACCGAGCAGTGCTTTGTAACGAGGCAAAAAAGTAGCTAACTCACCGACAAAACACAGTCAATCATGTTTGATAATAACCATTCTTGGGTGGCCCTAATATTATAAACCTTGAAAATCGCTATCACTTGGTCAAATGTGTTACTCATTATGCTTGAGAGGATCTTTATGTTGTGCCTACGGTAGAAATGCTGTGGGCTCTACTAGACACTGCGGGTGAGAAAGGGGGGATTATACGGGAGTTGTGTGTTGTGGAAATAATCACCTCTTGCTCGACCCTAAAAGCCCCTTACCGCGTAGAATAAAAAACCATTAAAATGATGCATTCAACTGATGGTCTTGAAAGTGGCTTTTCAAACTTTGGCCTCCTCTAAGGCGTGCGCGTTTGACAGTATTCGTGCAAATCTTCCCTTCATTTTCGGCCGATAAAAAACATGTCGACAAGAAATGGAACTAATCAATAAAACAGAACCAACATTTAAATGCACTGCAGAGCTCAACAATACTCGCGAAGCTCCTGAGTTTGCAATTATATGCAAAAGCGATCACATCAATTGTATGCGCATTGATTCGTCCATTCAAAATTGAACCCTTGATTGAGTGCTAAACTTATCACACTGTATTGTCTTCACAAGTTACTGCAGCGAGTTTTGCTTGAAGCCACACTTCTGCAGAGTTTTTGTTTTTTGGCATTCGACAATTTTAAATTTGTACAGCTTGTGGCTGCAAAAATTTTTCCTTTCTTACTTTGCAAACAAGAATTTTCTAGGTCCCATATGGAATAAAAAATTGATCAACATGAGTTGTTTTTTTCCAGAGGACGAAGGCAACAACGGCTTACATAAAGGGGAAGAGAATGTTTTATCAGGTAATTATCTCATTTCCAAAAACAGCACCGATTTGCTTTTAGGTGTGCCTTGTTTCGAAAAAGGTTAGCGTTGGGCCTTCGTTAGAATGAAGGACTAATAAATTAGTGTTCATGAAAGAATCTCAAGATAGAAACAATGTCCAGGTTTGAAAAAGCAAAACATTCAAACTGCTTCAGAGCTTTGTACAAGATATATTTTTTGGCAATGACATGGCATGGCAATGCTTTGGAAGTGGTGTGGTAGACTCACTACTATGGTCTTTTTGGGCAGACACATTAGTGTGGGAGCTGTCACCCGTATGCGACGCGTAAGTTTCTCTGTTATGGTCTTTCGCAGTTGTCATCCGTTTGCGACGGGTAAGTTTTAGCGCTCATTAGGTGCTCTAAATGTTCAGCGTTCAGACTGGTAGCTATGCTCTTTGATGCGCGACTGCGGAAGCTGTCTTGGAAGAGGCAGAAGCACGAAGAGCACACGCTTTCAGTCGTGAGAGTGAATGCATCTAGAAGTACCCGAGCATAAGTGGAGGTGTTACGAACACAGTAGATTTGACTAGAGTTTTGGAGGCTATCATATTCGTTGGGATCACAGATTGAATAAAATTTGGACTTTGTTCTTTTATTCATTTGCAAGGAGATAGATATGTTTGGCATGAAGTGCCTAGAACCTTTGACTCTGGCACTAACTTACACTTTCAAAAAAAAAAAGCTGCCCCATATTCAATAGCTTGACATTTGCAGCCGTATTTTACGAACAGGTAAAAGCTTGCTAAACGATATTTAACAGAGCGGTATAGTAATTTGGTCGAATTTACATGTTGTGGTCGTTTCATGATTCACACAAGTAAAGGATAACTGATGCCCGTGGCCTTTTTTATACACCAAAATGCTTGCCTTGCATCGCTGATCTCGAAATTATCTTCGCTGGCTGCGGAACGCCTTTTTGAGAAGAAAGCGCTTGTAGAAGCGCAAACGCAAAAATATCCGCACTGACCAACGGACATTCATTGCGCAGTAATCGATAGCGCTAATCACTAGACTATTCGAAACCTTTAGCACCTCTCAACACTACTAGTATTCTTGTGCAAACACGTCAGAGGAGGAGAAACCGGTTTTTCCAAAATGCCGTTCTGCAACGGTTTTGAGATTAGCGCTCAATGCAAATGTCATGACATATGTCACATATCGAACGGTCACGGCCCCAGGTATCCTTCCCCCGTTGGAAGATGATTATTTTTATCGCGATAACATCTTGTAGGCCTCGAACAGAGTTCCCGCGATTCAATCGCTAAGGACAAGTGTTACGAGTTTATTGCATGCCGATCTTCTTGTGTTTCGGTTGTGATAGTTAGTCACGATTAGTCGTGTTGGAAAACTATCACAACCGGATTACAAGAAGATCGGCATGCATGTGATGAACTCGCAACACTTTTCTTTAGCGATTAAAATCGCAACGACCAAATCGCGTGAACTCTGTCCGATGCCTTACGTTCGTTTTCTGAGCGGTGACTGCCTCTCACTTTAATCGGTCAAAAATCTGAAAAAAGCAAGTGAAAAGTAAGTTGCCATGGATGTTTGATGATCGCTCCATTTCACACCAAACTTGAAATTCCATCAGGTTAGCATCACTGTATCGTTAAGGTAATGATAGCACTTAGTTCTTAGACGAGGGATTCGAAACAATCCCATCTCTATTTGAAGTGAAAAAAGTTTGTAATTATCATTGACCACTCTTTCTGTCAAGAAATAAAGTGATCTACTTGAGGAAAAGTGAAGATCTGAAAGTTACTATGAGGAAGACTCATTTCATTTCATTTCATTTCATTTCATTCATACGCTCGAGGCGTTCCAAATCAAAAACAGTAAAGTGTTAGTCATACATGGAACACAACAGCAACAAATAACTAATAACCACGTCGTCCTAGGCCCAGTCTAAACGACTTACCAAGAAAAGTAATGTAGTAATAATGTGATGATAAGCTTGCATGACTTGTATCTCGGCTGCACGTTATCTTGTGCTAGCATAGACTCTATGGAGAAGTACCCATGCCCCCTCGTTTGCCAGCAAGAAACGATCTTTATATAACTCATAAAAGCAAACCGGAAGTTCGGGTGGCGGGTATACTGGCAAACCCCGCCCAACACGGTTTGCTGGGGAGGGTCCTGAGCTCCAAGTATAAACAGGAAAGTAGGTCGAGCAACGTAGTAAGAATCAGCAAGCCGTATGAATAGTAATAAGTTGACAATCAGGCTGGGCCCATAACTACATGGTCTAGCCAAGTTAGTAGAAGAACAAATCTAGCAAAGCAGAGAGAAAAAGTAGAACATGTTGAACACATGCACTGATTGAATCGGAAATGCGCACGGATGGCAAGAGAGAGCATAAAGCGATTGGAAGCGAGCTCCACTAAACGCACAACCACCAGAGCTGACGTAATGAGACAGACATAAATTAACCAGCCTTAAATGAAGGTTCCAAAACCACGCAAGAAAACCTGAAAAAGAAAAGAACACTTTTAGGAATAGATGCGAGAAAGGAAAAGTAATGAAAAAAAGTAATCAAAAGTAAAGACTTGCGAAATCCAACTGGTAAGCTGTTCTTATTGAACAAAAAACCTAAATTAGACTTAAAACGAATAAAAAAGTATCAACAGAGGTACGGCCCACAATGCAAAATATTAGGGATATCAATCTTTAGCAAACTTCTTTTAAAAGCCCAGCTATTTTTGGCAGTTAATAATTTGGGAGGTAGTCGATTGAGCCAGCGTGCACAGCGATAGAACAATGAGTTGAAAAGACCAGAATAGAAGCTCTTTTGTAACTTAGGATAATGTAAATTAAAGCCGCCACGCCTACAACTAGCAGGTCTAAAGATCCAAAACCTGCTAGCTCTCAAATCAACCTCTTTTCGCAAAATACGAAAACAAAAAACTAAGTCAGCCACTATCCTTCTATTCATCAGCGATTTCAAACCAAGCATTCTAAGGCGTTCCACATAAGATGGAATGTCTTCTCTGGATATACTTCGCATCTTGCGATAGAGGACCATTTTCGTAAACACTCAATAATAGCCTAGGCAAGGTCGTGGGGAAATGCAAAGCTGGAGAACACATTGCGAAATTTGGTAAAGTTTGACAAAGGCGGTCAAGCTCGAGAATAGAAGGTTTAATTACCATCTCCATTGTGAACGACTGGTTGCCTCGTGTTTTTGTTGTAATGAGGAAAGGTTCCTTTTCCCTCCGAGTATGGGTCGCGAAATTTTGCAAAGCTATTTACTTAAGTTGTAAAATTGTGCAATTAACTTGTTTATGTAAGTAATCAGAATAATTTTTGAAGTTTCTGAGAACTCAAAATAGTGCAACCCTTCTACAAATGACGGGATAGGGCCGCTATTTTAAGAAGCATCCCAATTTTTCGGAGCGTCGACTTACTTCACAAATCTTCAGAAAACAATCACCCCTTCCCTTCCCCCCCCCCCCCCTCCTTCCCTTCGCCACACGGAAATGCTGGGACTGCTTGTGGAAGCTACGGACATATGTTTTTACCAACATTTTTCCAATATAAACATCATCAAAGTTCAACAAATGCAAAAAAGATACGTTATAAAAAATACGATTCTCAAAAAATTCTTCACAGCCTATCATGTTCCATGTATGAACAAAAGGTGGGTGGTCATCCTACAGATGACGCGATAGGAAAATTTCAAAAGTTTCTAGAGTAAACAATGCCTCAAGAAAACATGTAGCATTTACCTTACACCTGTGTTCATCAAAGAAGTTTAACCGAAGCTGACTCTGAAATGATAGCTTAATTTCATGCACTGTACGCCATGCACCAAGCATCAAGTGTTTTGCGAATCCGAGTTGTGATGAAAAGCACAGGTTTGTCCAGCATGAGCAAGGCTTGTAGATGTACCTCTAAGCGAACGGCAGACGTGAGTAAATCCAAAACAATAAATTGAAATGTTTGTGAAAGCACAGTCTGTAACATGAAACGTCGACTATTACGCGAATCTCTCCGCAGCTTCAATGTGCATTTGATGTTTCCATAATTTATGGAAAGTCGAATGCTTTTCTTGACCATTATTGGATTGCGTGGAAGGCAAACCGCAACTACAAAATCAAATTTGAGACCGCTAGAATCAAAATTTATTCATATTCAAAGAGTTTGAAAAAATTGTATAACCAGCACGTCATATCAGGTTTGTTTCCAGCTTTCTTTCTTAGCTTCTTGTTTCGTGTAACATGTGTGCAAATCTCCTCGATTATTCTGTTTTCGCTTCAGTTCTCTAGCAAAGTTGTTGACAGTATGTGTTGGTCCAAGCTAATGTTTGCATTCTTCACAACCTTTTTACAGATTATAGAGTACACTTCTATTGATGATCATGTGAAAAAAAAAGTTTTTTCAAAGTTCCTTACAACACATCCGACATTAGGAACCAACTAGACTTGTCTTCTAAGATACTAACTTTGCCATTCTAAACACAATGAAACTTCATGCATACTGGCCATATCCGCATGGAGTTTTAGTCAAAGTTTTAGGGACCAAAATTGCGGTACAGTACTGTTGGGCTATTTACCGTAGACATGGAACAAACACAAACATTACCTTTGGGTAATTATTATTCAACTATTCAAAAACTCGATTGCACATACGTAGGCAAGCAAGAGCGGCAAAAGACACCGTTAGCTTTCAGAGATTATGGTTTTATCTGGTTTTCCTGATTTTTTGCATTTTCTCTTAGAACGCTCACAACTCATTATATTAGGTTGTCCCAGAAGTTTCGCCCGTTTTTTCAAAACATTATAAAACCGCACAAAATAAACAACTGAATGTGTTAAACTGTTTAAACATGCATTTGATGCAGATTTTCCTTACAGTCTTGTATGTTTTTTTATTTGATAATTACCAAAATTCCTCACCCGTCAAATTTATCTGCTCAAAGTTAGGCTAATTTTTGAAATTTCACTCCAAAGTTTCGAAAAGGGTTAAGTATAGATCAAATGTTAGGCTGTAAAGAAAGTTCCCGGGCACTTTTGGAAATTTCATTTTCAAAAGCATTTTTCCGGCGCTCGGTCGGACTTTGACACCAAGCTTTTATACTGTTCCTTAGAGAAGCCTAAATTTTTCAATACGACTTCACTTCTAATTTTCATCGATGCCAAGAGTGTTCGATCTGCAAATCAAAAAGTAAAATCTTTCCAACCTTAGAAATTTCACGATTTTTCTTCCTACGGCCATCTTTTGTGCAATTTCGCCTAAATCATAGATGATCTGATTGAGAAGCCTGTTAGCTTCTGATCCGCAACTGCACTCTAGTGCGATTTGCGCTCAGAAATTACAAGCTGTCATCAACTTGCCTCTGACTACAACTCTTTTCGCAGCTGGCATCGCTTCTGCGAGGATCGCCACGCCTGAGTGATAGGTCCAATAGATGTGTAAGGCATTACTCCAACAATGTTTGCAGTAATCGAAGATTTGGTTCTTTCTCTGCAGAACTAGAAGACTTCAAAATCACTCCCTCGAAAATGGTGCATTTTTGGGGGCAAAAAATGGTCGATTTTTTAAATTTTCTG
Source organism: Cylicocyclus nassatus (assembly GCA_958299035.1). Lineage (NCBI taxonomy): Eukaryota > Metazoa > Nematoda > Chromadorea > Rhabditida > Strongylidae > Cylicocyclus > Cylicocyclus nassatus. The sequence goes on along the minus strand of CATQJL010000305.1, from coordinate 26,316,824 downwards.
GGAAAATTTTTTTGCAGCTGGTCCTTCCAAATCATGAATGGTCCCCATAGCAGCTCCAGCGGACCTCTATATAACTACAGCTTTGGGCTTTCCAGCTTTCACCCTGCCTGAGATAATCCTGCACAAATAGACCACTTTTTGCGACGGCTTTTTTTCCATTCTGCGCCTGCTAGTGGACCGCAGCAAAGTGCTGAGGAGCCAGCAAAACATATTAAGTCATTTCAAAAGTTCGTTCGCCAGTTTTTCAAAAAATCATAACTTCCTTTCTTCTCAACGATTTTTCTCAATATTATTTTTGTATGAAAGAGGAAACCTTTTTCTTTATAGCAGACCTTTGAACTTTTTCTTGCCTTTGCCATGAATTAGCGTTAGTAAGTTCGAGAGTTAAAAGCAATTGAATAAATTTACTCAAGATTGGCATTTTTTAAGCAGCATCACGAAAAATCCCGGAATTGCTATTATTTGATAGAGAAAATTATGTTCTTTACTATAGTGCCTTTTCCACGAATTAGGACAAAAAGATCTAAAGTCATATGCAAATAAAGAGAATTACTTCAGTCTTCAATTTTGGGCATGCCCAAAATTACCCAAAAAAGTCACAAAAAAGGGGGGAAAGCCAAGAGCAGGGGTTTTGTGACCTTCTCTTTCTAGCTGAGTGATTTTTGTGCTAAGGGAGAGCAATTTTGGTTCTCATGGAAACGTATAGCAAATTCCTAGAAAATCATTACTTTTCATAGGAACAGTCGTTCAACAAGGATTTTGCCTAGCTAGAAAGACGAGAACAATAAACATATGCTTATGTTTGTTTCGGTATTTTTTGTAACATTTCAAGATTTCAATGAGCTTTTTTAAAATTACCAAAATTTGAGTGGTCTTCTCTTTGCATTTTAAAATCTGTGACTTGTGCTTGGTAGAAGAAATTTAAGCCAAAGTTAAAAAGTACATGATCTTTTCATTCTAGGCAAAATTATTCCAGGCAAATCTAGGCAGAAAGCAGACAGTTACGATTTTTTAGAGAATAATGCGAATGAACTTTTGAAATGACCTAATATATATGCTGTGGACAAAATTATCTTTGCAATGAACTTTGTAGCTTCAAAAAAGAATCAATATGCTTGAAGATACAGCGCTTTGAAAAAATCTTTCGCAAGTGCCCGGAAACTTTCTTCAACCTATAGAGCAATTTTCGGACTACAAAGTAATCTTTTTAGATTCTCCTAATCCGCTATTTTTAGCTTCAAAAAATTACTTTTTTGGAGGTTTCGATGGCAAAGTCATGAAACACGCAACTGCAGCAAGTACGTGAAAACGTTCCTGCCAATTGAGACATGATTCTTATTAAACATTATTATGCAACATAATCAAGTTTGAGTTGCTTTGAAAAGCGGCTTCTGGAATTCGGTACTTTTACGTGGTAAACGTAATCAAAAAGCTGCGATTTTTCTCAAATAAACGTATAACGGACTTGATAAACGTGGCTTATATAATCTGAAATGGGTACAATGTAGCCAAAGGTTTGCTCTACATAACAGTCACCAGCGCTTTTTGAAAACATATTGAAAAATTTCAAAATTTAGGAAAATTTGACGTTACTACTGAACTGCTCAAAAAGCCATGGTGATAACATTGCAAAGACAGGGTGAAAAAAAAGCAAATGCATTCTGAGTCAAAAGGTACCTAAGTCGTCCATGGATTGCTGTTTTGTGAGTTTCGGTGAGCGATAAAATAAACGGACAAAAGTTTTGGTACAACCTACAATACCGCTCACATTTTTGAAAAAAAAAACGCGAATGTCGCATCATGTGTGAACACCACGGTTGCGTGGCCATATCTCGCTTCAAAATGGACGAATTCTGCATCTAAAGCACCATTCGACTCAGCTCGGCGCGGCGCATCTTCCGATTTATAGAAGTGTCCACTTGGACATAGTAGGAGATCAGATTCCACGAATCTTTTCAGATTTTTGCTTACGGGAGGCTACAATGTGCTTATTCATTCACTGGACAACTTACATCTGAAACGATTCGTGGCATCTGGGCCGGTAGTAATCCCCCCGACCTGGCGGCAGGTCTCGTCGGCAGGTTACTGGCACCTTTCCGCGAGGTGGCCAGAAACTAAGAACCGAAATTTAGGCCGTCTCAGGCCTTTTTTCAAAAAATTTTCTCGATAAAGTTGCCGCCTCGACTCTGGGCAGCTGCCGGCAGGTCAGAGAGCACGGGAAATAGCGTGCTCTTTTGAGAGAGCGAGCTGCCGGCATCTCGACGTGCCCCTACCACGTCGAGGTGGTGGCACCTTTGCCGACGGCGTCTGCGAGTTTGCGAATTGCGGCGATATCACACAATTTACGTCAGGCGAAAAAATCAAAAATTCTACTTTTCATGAAAAAACTATCATTTTTCTCATTATATAGGTTTTTCTTTTTTAAAATGACGATTTTCTTACAGAGAAAAAATCCACTAATGCCTTAGAATCATATGGAACACGAACTGTTTTGGCAATCCCTTATAAATCTCAGTTTGCACCGATTTCGCTCCTCTCTCGCTCATATCAATCAGCTGTTCTTTCAGGTCAAAGTCTCTCACGCAATGTATCGATCCCTCTTACAGGCAGCCATTTACCAGCGCGTTCCTCCTATTGCTGGTGCAAATGGCGATAGCTGACCGAATGGTCGAATGGTTAACGTGGTGGCCCTTCAAGTTAACGCACGTAGGTTCGACCGCGCGTGAGACGGCAATTTTGCGGCTGTCTGCGTCGTTAAAATTTAATCTACGAAATGATTGCGTGCCAAGGTTACATAGGATTATTGAAACCTACAATCACTCCGCGAGCTGCCGGCGGAGTTGGCATCTTTCCGCGATGTGTGCCAACTTGCCGGCATCTATGATGCCACCAGGTAGGGTAGATTACTATCGGCCCTGACCTCCTACTGTGTCCAAGTAGACACTTCTATACATCAGAAGATGCGCCGCGCTGAGCTGAGTCGATTGGTGGCTTTAGATGCAGAATTCGTCCACTCTGAAGCGAGAATATGGCCAAGCGACGGTGATGTTCACACATGATGCGACATTCGCGTCTTTTTTTCAAGAACTGTGAGCGGTATTGTAATATTATAGTATGCTTTATAATATGCTCGGCCATCCATTCCATGTAATTGCTGAGCTTTCGAAAATCACACCAAACGCCTTAAGATAAAGGTTATATTGGTGACCAGCAGGTAAAATAAAACTCAAAATAAGATATACTACGAAAATATATGATGTTGGCCTTGTACGATTATCGTAGTCTTACTGCATAGTGCCAAGTGATGGACTTTAATCTCAAGATCAGTGCGTTTGACTTTCCTGAGCAAAATTCTATATATCCTAAATTCAGAAATCATCCCTTCGTGATTGCATTAGTACGTTTGAGGCGATTTACCCTAAAAGTTACTAGTCCTGTAAGAACCAAAACAAGAACAAAACTCATCAAATCAGTCCAGTTTCAATAACCACTCATACGATTAGAATAAATAGGGTTTGACTGCGTGGACAGCCCTAGATTGCGGATAAGAAATTGAATTAGAATTGCCCAATTTCAACCTTGTTCTTCCAAGTTCACATGAAAACGAACAAATATTCCCGATCACAGATCACACTGACCATGATATCTTACTTCAACAGTCGTATAACGTTTATCTAATTTCAGAATCTGTGTTTGTTATGACTTGTTTTCAACTAAAATCTTTTCTTTTACTAATAACATGTAAGCAGTTCTATTCTAAGCAACTTTATCTGTTTTTGCTGATATTACGACTTCGTCTGAAGAGTCTAACTGAACAAGCAAAGAGTGAACTTGTCTATATAGCATTCCAAACGTAGTTGAATTTTTTCAACCTCAACTCTGAATTCATTAGCAGCTCGGAGTGAGGGTGGGAAAAAGATAGAGACAATTTGTAGATTAGGGTAAAATAATTGCTATCCGACAGCCAAGAAGTAGGTTTTTCCGAGGAAGGTATTCTAGAGCGATGACTCTACAATATGTTGTTCAACTCCATAGCATCGGCGAATATCGTAATAAAAATTTTTCACGTTAAATCTTTGCGTTTCTGTAGCTTCCTGTAGATTGCGGTTACCGCACAAAGCTGCGAGATTCTTGTCGTCTTTCGGTATGCTTGGAAAGTAGTGAGAAGACCTGTCTTTGAAGCGACGCAACTTCAAGAAAAACTCAGAAGCTTTCACAATGGATTTCTAGAAAGCAAAAGGATTTCTAGAAAGCAAAAATTGAGTTAATCTAGACCTCCTCTAACACCTAGAGAAGTAAGTTGCATTTTGTTGATTTAACAAAATGAAAGCTATCACACAGTTCAGATTTGAGCTCATTTATGAAAAACTCTGAACGTCGCGAACATACATATGCGACGAATGCAATTAAGAGAAGCGTCTCGCGAAACTTCCCTGTTTAGTCTTTCATCTATTCTTATCCTTCTCGCAGTAAAACTATCTGGGCTTTTCAGCGCATGAAAATGGCGAAAGTGAGCCTTTTTCGAAGCTTTTCCGATCCGCATTCACTGAAATTACACCGAAACTCTTTCCGCGCCCGCCTCCCTCGTCTCCAACTTTGCCCACTTACGCGTATGAATCCACAACTGAATGTGGAACCTAAGCTGCGAGAAAAGCTCTTTTCGCCATTTTCATGCGCTAAAAAGCTCACATATGGATTGCTTATGACGAGGAGGCTCCGAAAAGGCGGAAAACTGAAGATCGAAATTCTGCCAGGGTATGTACTGCCTTCAACATTACTTGGAAAGCTTTACAAGCTGCAGTTCTGCGGGTGGCTTTGAAATGCATTGGGAAACATAAAAAGGGTTACTTTGGTGTCATTTCATTGTTACAGTAAGATCCGGATGTATGTAGAGTTGTTTGCATCAAAGGAGACTACGATTTTTCGCTCAAAAACGGCTAAAAACGAAAGCTCAAATTTGTGGGAAAAAAAACTTGCTGCAGTAATAAAAATTAACAAGATGAAAAGGACGATTCAAAAATGCTTAGTGGTATGTGAATTGTACCTCCAATTGTAGTCGCATACAACACAAAAACGGACTGCATTGTGACAAAGCTCGTGGAAAAAAAACTTTACTAGTATAAAAAACTAGTGAAGAAGCAAGAAGGCACAAGACCTGCAATTGTAGTGTACTTCTTTTTGAATTTCCATTTGTACAGCAGACCTAAGGAAACGTGACTATTTATCAGAAAAAGGAGGCCAGGTGGGCTTTTCTAACAGTCACTTCATTGAGTTAACTTTGATCAGCCGTCAAGTGTTCTCAAACATTGCGATTTTGAAGAACTTTTTCGACTGCTAAATAGTTTCTTGCCTAACACTAACTTCTTTCACGCTTGCATATCTCTGTGCATCATTCTTGGTGTTCCACCATTTTAGATCTGGAATCAACAATAGTATTAGAGTGACCGAAAAGGGAATGGCTCTGCTTGTTTTGATTTATTACATATTGAATCGGTGCAGAAGTTCCTTTCGTTTTTTGCACCTATCCGCAATTCCGTAGAGTAAAGATAAATACTTGGTACAGTACCCGATGCACAAATTCCTCTTCATTTCAGCAGCTATGTTTCCCGATGCGATTTTCGACGAGCACTGAAAAATTGTTGGAGGCTACAATCTCTAGTTTTCACCTCATCTAACTTGCTAATTTTCAGAACTTCTATTTGAGACCTTTGAAGAAGCTTGATAGCGAAGATAAGGCAAATTGTTTACAAATTCAAGCAACATTTTAAATTGCTTTTGAGAATTTTGGAAAAAAGTTTAATATATGAGAAATTTGCGTATTAATGATTGCAGTAAACATGCAAAATCCCTTTTTGAACTCGATTACCACTATCGCTAGCCTTACAAAGTAAGTGGCGATTTTTGCTCCAAAAATTCTGAAATTGAAGATTTGCAGTTCAGGGCAACGCGCGGTGGTAAAAGCGATAAACAACGATTCTGCAAACTTAGCGTGTGTTGCAAAGAAAAATAGCTGGAAAGAGTAGGTGAAGTGCATCGAATATCATTTCATTATTTACGAAAGAATATAACAAAATACAAAACTTCGCTTTGAGAATACGTTGATCTTAGCAAATCTTGAACACAAGCCAAATTACTAGGAATTACAACATTTTGCAAAAGATTTGCCCTAATGGCTGGTCTTACAAGCATCTTCAAAAGCCTCAAAAAAATTCTGAAAATCATTTGGTATTTCAGGGCTTTTCGGAAGAGTCGCAATAGATAACATGGCTGGCAGAATGAGAAAAAAATCTGCATTTACTGTCTGGAATACTTTTTGCTTTACTCTACGGTTTTTTTCGATAGGTGCAAATGACGAAGAAAACTTTTGCACGACTTATAAATTTTCTCTTTCTTCGAAGGGTGTCTAGTAAAAAAATGAAGCCAAAGTGACACTGCTATCTATATGCTAGTTGAGAGTTATAGCAAGTTTGCGTTCGTTTAAAAACTGATGAAGTCTTCCTCACTTAAGAAATCATTCCCTCTGCAGCGCAGGTAATTCAACCGCGACCAAGAAGTTATTCTCTGCCCCCTATGCACGCATATCCCGGCTGGGAAAGGGAGAAGAGCTGAGGTGAATGCATCATACTCGCTGCTTTACATAAATGTTTTCCTTTTTTGCTATTTTGTGAAGATTCTTATGCCCTGCAACCTGAAAATGATGAATGTCAAAACATTTCCATACAAGATGAGATTCTTTGCGGGATTCTGTTGGCAAGATGCCCAGCAGTGCCATAATAGATTCTCAGTGCAACTTTACGACGTTTTCATCAAGTTTGTGGGAGTTAGACGACTCTGAAGACAAGAGCTGATTTCCCGGAGACCCCCCCCCCTGAATATCATACAAATCGTAGAAATATTAGTTTGTGTTGCAGTATTCTAGCATCCTTTATGCTAGAGGAAATAATTGTTTAGTATATTACATCGAAATAATTGCCGTACTGACAATATAGATAGTCACAAGAAATGTTCCCAGTGGTCTTCTAACGATTTGGCTGTAAATTCCGCGGTTTAATAGTGAAACAACCTGAAAAATAAATCTTCAAGCATTTCCCCATTTTTTTTTATCTAGGAAAGATAGATTTGGAATAAGTTGCAAGCATTTGTGAAATCTTTGCTTTTGCCTAATACAATCAGAATGCGCATTTACAATTCGTATGCATAGAGGATGGATTAAGGTCGTAGTTCGTTTGAAGGTTGCGATTTTCTTGCACTGCCATGCAAATGATAACAACGTATATCTGTAAACCGATGAGCATGAAAATTCAGCGCTTTAAAAAGCATTTCTCAGCATATCTTGAGTCGGCACATAAGTTTTGTAACTTTTCCCATAACCTTTTTCTTATTTAACGTAGCACTCTCGTTCTTCGATATCATAGACTGTGACGTGAGCTGCAAAATTGCTCTAAACTTTTGCTTTTTGATAATGTAGTATAAAAAGTCGAACATGTGTCGAAAACCCTTGAAATGAGGACAGGAAAACTCAGCAGGAGAAGAAGAGCAGCCTGGGCCATCTTCGGGCTTCTGAAGGAAGCCACTGACCAAGTGATGGACCCGAAGCTTCGTGTAGACCTGTTCGACTCAACCGTTCTCCCGGCCTCCATTACGCAGCTGAGACTTGAACCGACACTGTAGCCACGTCGAAAGCTTTAAGGATTATCCACAAAGTGCTCGAGCGCAGTCTCTGAAGATGATCAGACACAAGCAACATCTAGTCGGATCACGAAGACGGGACTTTTTTCTCATATCTGCACAGAGTGCGGATGGACAGATGGACACTAAGAACATCTGAGTGGATTCCTCGCGAAGCCAAACGTCCCCGGAAGAACCAACGAGATGGGCAGACGTTTGGAGGGACGGCTGGACCTGCTGACAAATCAGCTGGATACTATTTTCGCCCCTGGAACTCGTGGACGTAGCCAGCGATGTCTACCAAGAAGATCGTGTCTAGAGCGTGGGACAGAGAGCGATGGAAACTTCTGTGCTGAGGCCCGCAGCCACGTAAGGATGGGCCATCTAAGTATCTGAGTATAAGTATACTCAAACCTACCGTAATCTTTACATAAGATGGCAAAATTTGGCAAAGGTGTCTGCATTTGCAGTTTACACCATATCCTTATATTGCCAGAAAATGAATGCGTTACGTTCATAAAGGCAAAAGTTCTATGAAAAGTTGCATTACTTATGTGCTAAGCTAATAAAATCTGGATGCATATGATGAAACATTTGTGATTATCATAATCATATACATAATAATATATACTCAGATAATCGCCGGGGGCAGGCGGTCCGCAAACTCGCGCTTTCCTGCAAGCGGTCAGCAGTTTGGGGCGCGGCCAAATCTTCAGCGAGCGGTACTTCCTTTACTGTCTAATGTTTGCCAGCGGGCAGCAACACAGAATTTTCTGCAGGCGCTCGTCAAACAATCTCTTTCAGCGAGCGCCGGTCAATTTCAGCTGGCGCTCGGACGGTTTTTGAGCACTTTCGGGCGTACGCCGAGCAAAGGTGAGAGTTTACATGGCAGAGGTGTCATCGATGGTTTAATTACTCAAGTTTGAGGTACTTTCTCTCAGCGGAAAGAACTGGGGGCTGCGCGGTCCTCCACAAAGGACCGTGCGGCCCTGGAAAATTTTCCATATTCTCGCGGAAAGTCCGCGAGAATGCGACTACTGCGCCGCAGCTAATCTATATGGAAACCGCGGTTGTTCTCCAAGCATTCGTCTAAGATTCCGCTAAAATTCTTCCAAATATCTGCAAAAGAACCGCAAGAAATCAGCAAACTATTTTCCCTGTGCCCTCCCGCCCATAAATCGCATGGGCGCCTGCCCCCGGCGATTATCTGAATATTTGAAGCGCAAGATGTGATTAAACCTACTCTAATCTGAGGTGATCTTTTTGTTCTTGTGGGGGGCAGTTATGATGTGAAATACATCAAAGCTTGTTTTTTTACAACATGCTATAGAATATTCGCTTGAATATGGTGAATAAATTGTTACTTACCACTGAGTTACTTTGGCGAACATGATTGCCAGACCACATAATTGTAACTTCTGAGTTGATCTAAATGAACGTCCGTGTGAAGAAATAAACTTACAAAGGAACGCACCCAAATTATCTCGTTTTTGGAAAGAGACACATACATCCTAGATTCAAGTGCTGCTTCCAAATATGCTATTCTTAGCTGCTCCGCCTCAATCTGAAGCGAATTTTAATTGTTTTCTGAAAATGTGTAAAAATGGCATACTCATCGATCTACTGGCGTCACGACATCATCATTTGTGTGCTAGTGCATTCCGTTGAGTTTCTTCTTCGCAAGAAAAATTTGGTTATATCAATATCCTGGCACCTCTTCGGGCAGATTATTACTAATATGTCATCTTCGCACACTGGGGAACCTTATATCTTGGGGTGTGTGTCAAGAAGCGATTTTTATTGCCAGATGGACACCAATTAGCGCATTTTTAGTATTTTATGAAGGTCTAAGGGCAATTTAAATTTCCAACAATGTGTGATCGTCCCGTGGGTTGCTCCATCTTGCTAATCCGAAATAAATTCAAAACAAGAATGCTGGAGGTCAAAAACTCGCGAAAATGCAACTAATCGCATTTTCGCAAGTATTTCGATTGATCTTTCACCAAACACCTTCAAACTTCGTACGTAGTAGCTTTAGAGACTAACTAAGCTAGAGCACTTTGTCTAGTGTTTTTGAATGACTCTCTTAGCTCTAGATTGGGCTGTTAAACTGGTGACCTGTAGAGAGATCGCGCCTCTTGACCGTCTCCCAATATCTTGCTTCGAACTGGTGCGCCGCAGCTAAGAGTAGCATATCTGGAATAAACGTTTTGCTGATTTAGAATATATAGTCTCTTTTCAAAACTCTGGTGAGGTGCCTTGTCCTATTAGATGAAAAGTCAGAATTTATAACACACGCGCATTACAGGAATTCACTTTGATTTTTGAATGGATAGATACCCGCCTATCGATGTTGGCTTTACCAGCATTGGCGCTGGATCTCTTCTGATGGTCGTAAGTTTCCTTTGTTATTTGCGTTTATCTTAATACATACATATCAGGAAACATAGTGTGCCAGTAGCATGCATGCAAATCCATTAGTTTTTGAGTAGGGTCCGAAAATTGATGCATGCTTCTTATGCGGTCTCGGCAGGGTGGAATATTGTAAAAGACATATCGGCCCGTAGTAAACCCCCCATCAAGGCATCTCTCTCGACGCGGACCGGAGTTGAGGTCATCGCGCCTCAATCCAGCATACGGCGAGCTATTGATTTGGATGCGGATCACTGCCGAGGCATTGCAATCAAATGTGTACTTAAAAAGCACTCGAGCTGGTTTGGTCAAACGGGTAAGCGATTGGAATTACGCGCGCGCGGCGTGGTTCGACTCCGTCTACCAACTCGCTTTTTGATGCATCGCCGGGCAATCTTTGATAGCGGCCACTATGGCAGTCGATGATGATCGCTATCAAGGACTTCGCCAAGCAAATACACGGATAAAACAAAAACACAATTTGTGACGAAAATTTTATGAAAAAACGAAATGATAGTAGCGTGTATTCAATGAAATAAATAAATGAGTTCTCGTCTTGTACAGCCAGTGAAAAAAATCAGTAAGATTTACAAAAAAGAGAAGAATTTGTTTTTTTCGTCCTCGCCAAAATCAGCTGTTCATCGATCCTCTCCTAAAAGGGCGCGGTTGTGCAGTTTTGCGCCGATTTTTTCTGCATTTTTGGCAAAGCTGTGTGTATCGTAAGTTACTCAGGAGCAACTTATGTTAGATGCAGTCAACTCTTGTCTGCGTCTCCTCTTTTACACGCTATTTGCATTCCTCTAACATCCGTTCACGTTCAGTTCAACTCAAAGTGAACGGATGTGGAACAGTTGACTGCAGCAGGTGGACAGATGACCAACTATCAGTTGACTTGACCATCTTATAGCAAGGGAAGGTGGACGGTCATCAGTTCACCTCACCTAAGCTTAACTGATGGGATAAGTTGAGTTCATTGAGTTCACCTCAACTGATCAAGCTTTACTACGGGCCATATCTTCCGCTAAAGCAAAAGCAAGCTGTACAAAAATATGTTTGAAATTGGCACCAAGTTTGATGCATCGAAAATTCGAGAGCAAAACCTATTTGAAAAACTCATACAACCAAAAATTAGATCTCCGTTCGAAAAAAACCTCTGCGGACGTCCGACTTGGCCACATACACACTTTTAGATCAGTATTACATGTACACTTGCTGCTTTTTCTCATGGCTGAAAATTGAAATTAATGAGCCAAAATGTGAAATCGCCTTTTTGGTTCATGTTAAATTCGGTAATTCCCATAGCCACGTCTGCAGAGAATTGAAATTCTATAGTTGTATTTCCAAAGCTTTGCAGGCAAAAGCGCGCCAACTTTCATTTTCTGAACATTCAACTGTGGGGAAAAATACAGCAATTTACATTTGAATATCTGATATTGTCAGTATATGTGTGATCAAGTCGGAGATTCGCAAAATCTTTTAGACGGAGCTCTTTGCTTTCAAACTTCACCTAATTCGAACTTTGCGCGATTGTTGATGAAAACCTTCAGAGCTTGCCTTTTTCTAAGGTGTTTACTACATTATAAAATATCTCCTGCCGCGATCGCGTAAAGAACATGCATCGATGCACTTGGTTTTCTAAACCACACTCTCAGAAGTTTACCACACTCAGAATATTTGACTTTTCAACTCTCAGTAAAGGAAATTTTGCATTTAGCAACAAGGCGTATTTTTAGAAACTAAATGAGATTTTGGTTTAACTTCGAACTACCATTTTAAAAATTAAGCTTTGCGCTTCTTCTGCCCCGATGAATAAAGGCGCTATTCGTTCAAATAGATTGACATGCAGTTATACTAGCTTAGTTGCTGAAAGTTGGTTAATGAGAATTGTTTGACATGCTAATCACGAGAATAATGATCATTGTATTCGAGTGGTCTCTTTTTGCTTACGGCACTTATACGGTGATGAGTTAACACGCAGTATGCATGGTTCTATCCATAAAGTTTGTACATGAATTGAGTAAGCCGACTCATTTTCAGTTCGATATCTGAAATCTGCAAAGGCATTTACGGTGAACGTAAAAAATAAGACACTTAGAGAATAGCTGTAGATCTCTCAAGAAAGAAAAGCGATTGAACTTTCCGAATAGATAAATATTAGATTATATTAGGTTGTTGCAAAAATAATGTCCGTTTTTCTAGGCCTATATTTCAAACAACTTTTTTTCCATCAAACTTTCTTTTTCGATACAGAATTTGCATATCATTGGAAAGCCCTCTTTATGTACTTTCTAACGATGGTGGAAATAGGCTGCTATCCTCATATGTGAGAATTTCACCAGCACCTCGCACAACTGCACTCAAAATTGAAATTTCGATGCTTGAGTTTCTGTGGCCACAATTCAGGCGCAAATGAACGAATTCTTCTGAAAACATAGCATTTATATTGGATGAAGATTGTTTACCTACAGCGTGCTTATGTGGATTTTTGGAGATATCTGGACTGAGAAATGGACGCCTCGAAAGAGATACTCACTGCTGGCATTCTATGGATCAGAAATTTCCCATAATTAAAACAATCGCCAAAGCTTCGCCCATTTCTGTAAACTTGAGATTAACATGCCTCAACTACAATATTTGAAGAGAAACTCAGCTATTCGCTGCGCGAAGAATTTCAAGTTTTTCCAGTTTGACACTTATAAGCCTACAACAAGTAGGCTCAGGAAAGTGAACTTTTTTTGAATTTTTGTCTTTTCTTTTCGCAGAACTCTTTCGCGGAGTCTTTTCTATACCCTCATAAACTCTTGGTCTGCTGCTACAAAATAAGCTGATTGCCAGCCATACGAACAAAACTTGAAGGGAGTTGTAAGCTCTTAAAGAAGAGGTTTTCGAGAAAAAAAACTTTTAGCTTTTTGACGCGTGGTTTTCTTCCCAACTGCGCTATCAGTATGAGCAGGTGCGTGCTAAATTACGAAAGGTTTGCTGTTTCTGAAGGTCTTGACTGCATTCAAAAATATGAAGACTGAACGAAGCTATAGCCCTCCAAATTGAAAATTTGCGAAAGGGACATTATTTTTGCAACAACCTAATATTATTCCCTCTCAGATGATACCTATTTGAGGTCAATCAGATACTTAATATTATTTATACTTGCTGAGATGCAAAGTTAATTATTCGACAAATTATCAACATTGAGCAGTATCTGCGCAGTGGAACATGCGAGACCATCCAAAGTACCACTGCTGCATTGGGTGAAGGTATAGTCACAAAACCCATTTCTTGCTGGCCCCAACGCTTAAAGTAAAGAGATATGGTCATTAGCAGTTTCGTGAATGTAGATTCATGTTATTTATTTCTTTTTGGCTGCCATCTGACAGAGCTTTTTACGCCATTCGCCCTAATAATAACAGCCAATTACTAATGTGCAAAAATTTTTAACATCAAGTTTGACTTCTCCTCTCGAACCACTAATGTTGCGATCCGGAGACCAAAAGGATCAAAAGCTATGATAATAACGATTGTTGGAGCTACCTAAAGATTTTTTCTCACCTAGAGATAAGGCTGCTGCAACAAACAACGCCGAAAAAACGGTAAGACCTTTTGAGCGCTGAAAAGACCGTAACGTGTCAATATTGCTTAGACCCTGCGCTCATTTTGTGCCTCAAAATACACTCATAACTCGGCTTCCAGAAGAGCTTGGCCGATAATGAAAACAGATTCAAAGTTCGCGTTCAATGCTCTTTAAAGCAGTATAGAACTTACTTGAAAAGGCCAAACGACATTTCCTTGTTAGTACAAGCACTGCATAGCATGCTGGTTATCATTATACAACTATCGTGCCACTTACTACGCTAAAGCAATTGCCCGAGAATAGCTAAGAACACAAACACAGAGCGGCTAGATGGCGTCTTAAAGATACCGTCCACCCAAAATCTCGAATTCAATGTCTTTGTCTCCTTCAGGCCTTCTGAAAGCCCTGATTCCGAACATGGAGTCGAAAATCCGCGAAACCCCCAAAAATCCCTGTTTCGAGAACCCTCTGCAACAAGCGCAGGCGAGGCGGGGCGACCATGGTCCATCGACTATGACTTTGCTACTTCCGGAGCGGATTTCTCGTTCCAGAAGCAGTCTTTCGCGGCGAAGCTTAGGGGTTTGCCTAGTGTGGGGGCCCACACTAGTATGCCATCATAATCTCGCCAACCTCCATTTTGGGTGGACGGTGCCTTTAAAGGCAAGCGCTATCTGCTATTCACAGCCGACAATAAGTGTGCACCCCTTCAGACAAATTTTTAGGAACTTTAAAGTTTTGGCTGAAACATAATGTGCAGTGCTGAAAATAACATGAATGTTGAACTGAACGTTCATTAATGAATGAGACCTATGATGTCTGCAGCGGGCACATCGACGCCGGAAGTGCCACTGTTGCTGTACAGCTTGAGGAGTCTACTTTAGTTTTTTTTCACATCAGAATTTTTTGCATAGATTTCAGAAAATGACAATAGCTTTTTGGAACAATCTCACATGAAATAATTTATATTTGCAAAGAGTTTTTCTGTTTCTACATAATAGAAGGTGGTTGAATAACTTGGAGTGGAACAGACAAAAGTGGTCTACAACATTTAATGAAACAAACCTCAGACTTGTATACGCTGCTGCATGACGAAAGCGCAATATCTTTGAGCGCGAACGCGGCTATATTAGCCGCAGAGCGCATGAGGCGCGGGATTTACAACGGTGAGGATACGCGTGCGCCGCGTTCGCGCCGCTCAACTAATGCTGCTTCTGCGCCTTCGTCATGCAGTAGCCTTTACATATATTTACATATATTCTTCAGCTCAAAAAAGAAACAAAAATCAGCGATAGAAAGATCATATGATATTTTACAGCTCGGTTTGTTCGGATTTTCGGTGAACATCAACAACATAATGAATTTGTCGTCTATGAAGGACCGACATACGGCCTATGGTCAACTGTGCATAGCTCGAGGAGTCTACAATCTGATGAACCTTTTTCTCTTTGTCTCTTATGTAGGACCAAATACAGCTTTGTTAGTTTTCTTTCTTTCAAATATTCCCCAAAATTTATTATTGAGCTGTCGGGAAAATAATGGCACCCAAACTTGATATTTCTCAGAGTTTGTACTGCTACAAGTGTGGAAATGTATAGTTGTACTTTTTATCCAAATTCGACCGTCATTCAATCTCGGTAACGTGCATTTGTTTTCGAAACTACTCTAACTGGACACCGCAATCATATCTTTTTTATTTGACTGGCAGTTTGGGTAAATTGGTCCCTTCAGAGTCTGAAATAATCAAATGCATACACAATGCGTCAGTAATCCTAGAGCTACAAAAGTAATTTGAAGACTAAACTAGAGTTTACCTAAACAGCTGATGAATGCTCAGTCAGCAGACCGTATATCAAAAATGAATCACAACCTTTTTTATAGCACTCAGTAACGTGGCACATGACCCCAGAAGCCACAAAGGCTCTGATAAGCGGCTAAGTGGTTATGCAATTTGGCGAATGCTAAAATCCTCTGATGTTTGGTTTAGTTGCGTATAATGCTAGTGGCGAAGTTCGCCATCTCTTTTTCTTTTATCTTGATGTGTAACTATGAACCTACTTTGAGTGTATGTTAATATTCTTGTGTTTCAAGTATGATGATTGAGGTTTGTAAGAATTTTTGGGTCAGTTTGACATCTAAGGAACTCAGATCGTCTTACCTTTCAGTTTCAAGCCCTTCATAGAACAGGACTCATGCGGTCATTTCAGGGCTCGGCACGAGCTGGCACCAGGGAATTTTGAAAACGAAGTCCCCTTTGAAATTTGCCAATTTTTACGAAGTCCCCCTTGACTTTTGGGAAATTTTACGAAGTCCCCTTTGATCCTCAACGATATCCCCTCTAAAATCCTAAAAAAAAATCCCCAAAATCCCCCAAAATCCCCCAAAAAACGAAACGTCGACTAAAAAAAAAAAAAAAAAAAAAAAAAAAGGTCGTCGCCGCCAATTTTGCGTATGTCTTCGCCCACAAAAACGAAACCCCCTTTGCTTTTTGCCCCAAAAACGATATCCAGCTTGCCCCGTGCCAGCTGGTGCCAGGCCCTGGGTCATTTACTTGTCATTTTTTGGAGCTTGTTTGCCCTGCCGAAAATGTCCCACCTGCGACTTTCAGCGCTCATCTTGCCGCAGAAGCATGAGAAAACGCCATTATTTTCCTGACAATCAGTTTTATTGGTGCCTCTGACATGAATTCATCTGCAGGTCCCCGAAAACTGATTTCAGCCAATTTCTGCCTGCGTACGACGAGATTGGAAGAGTTATATGCTGGTTCGCTAGCTTTACTTACTTGGCTCTTCCTTTGGTGCAATTTGGAATAACTTACAATCGTATGTCCGCTCTTTTATTCCCTCTGAAGTACGAAAGAATTTGCCCGGTCGAAGCGGCATGGGTAAGAATTGCAGAGAAATTGCTCTTATTTGATTAGTGCATTTCAGTTTTTCATAGGAGTTGGCATTTGTTTCGGTCTTTACTGGATCATTCACATGCTAGTTTGTGAGTGTAATCCTTCAACTTTTGAGCAATAAATTCAAGCGATGAATATAATTTAGTCAACTGTCGATATGTATATAACGCCAAAATGATGAGCTGGAAGTACGTCAACTGCGATTATATGGATAAAAAACTTAACTTCATATATCCTGTGCTGATAATGACAGGCACGATCTTGGTGCTAAACTCATTGGTTGCTACTGTGCTGATTTTCAAGGTAAGCTTTCAGGAGGTCTAGCTTTTACACATTCATAGCAATTTGATCATAGACAAACCCCGTTTGATTTCTGCAAAATTCCATCTATATGGTCAAGAAATGAGCATAACATTTCTTCCTACTGCGATGCATTGGTGTTGAGTACGAGCAAACACCACTGCTCCTTCATCGAACACAAATGCACCTTCGTCACAGGGATTTCCGCACATGCAGAATGGGTGGTTATATGAATAGACATGATTACGTATAGTATATTGGTTACAATATCTCACTATTTCTGAATCTTGACTATTTCTGAATCTTGGCAAAGTGTCAAACACGTTATATGAAAGCTTTTCAAGACTGGTGATTCCTTCCTTTATTGTCACTACTGCTAGAAATCATTACAATTTACGTTTCGGCGGAGATCGCCTTTGTCAAAATCTGGAAGCAGTCAATGCGTGCAATAATTCGCTCTAGGATTAGGATTAGACATACCTTCAACGATATATACATATACAGGGTGTCTGTAAAGTATGTATACACTGTTTAATCGTTAATATCTCTTTTCCCAAGAAGTCTTTTGCCTTGCCTCAGGTACCGTTTTGTAGAGCTGGCTTCAACTTAGATTTAGAGTATGGAGCAAATCACCACCTCTCTTCATTACTGTAGGATTACGGTAGAAACTTGAAACATATGGTATCAATGTGAAAAAAGCTGCAGTTTCAAAAACTTTCAAATAAATGTGAAAACTTGTGTAATAGGGTTCTTATAGACGCTGAGTTCAATACTCAACTATTCACAAGATTGCAAAGCTTTCTAAACGGTGCAATCGCACTTTTTAGGAACATTGAAAAATGGCAGCTACCTCTTACCTGGCATAACTCTTCAATGAAGCATCATAATGAGTTGCGAACTTCACATTTAGAATCAGCAACTCCGATTGGCCTAGTGTAAAAGTTTTCAGGATGTTTTGTTTCCTTTCTGAGGCAAAATATGGCCTTTCATTTCTTAAAACCCTCTTTGAAGTTTCTACCGTAATCCTACAGTAATGAAGAGAGATGGGTGATTCGCTCCATACTGTAAATCTAAGTTGAAGAAAGCTCTACAAAATGGTACCTGAGGCAAGGCAAAAGACTTCTTGGGAAAAGAGATATTAACGATCAAACAGTGTATACATACTTTACGGACACCCTGTATAGGTATATAGTGAATAAATATCACTCTGATAACGTGTCAGACCACTCGCTGTTTTGTATGATAGAATAAGCTTCCTTATATGGTTAGACTCCTCCACACACTATGAAAGAGGCGAGCTTATTGTTGACAGCCATCCTTTCTCCTTTTCTGTTCAGTTTAGGACATTTGCATCACATTTAACAAGCCTCTTTTGCTTTTCCTGCAGCAATATTTATTTTTTTGGAATAAACAGTAAAGCTGATCTCAAATTCCATATCCTGGCAGCACGTCTGCGATGCGCGCTCAAAGACGTAGACACCCCGCGCGTAGACCTATCTATCGATTACATTTATGTCAAAAATAGAAGAACTTACTTCCAACGTCAACCTAGCCCCCACTTGAGGTATATCGATGACAACACTCATCGTTTCCCCACGCAAGCGGAGAAGGGGCTATGTTTTGACATACTAATAATCAAATGGTTGGCATCAAATTTACAAGAGAAACGCCTAAGCGGGGATGGCTGGGATGGCTACATCTTCTAAATGTCCAGATCTGCTTGCGCAAAGGAGAAAAAAATTAATTGGTTCAGAAAACTAGGCAACAATAATATACTTTTACACTTCCCCTCTGCACACCTGACCCAAATGAGACCTAGCATCATCCGAAACATGAGATATACTCCAAAAAGAGTGTCTTCTGATGATGCTCTAAGTTCACATCACTTAAACAGGGTTTCCAAATCGCAAAAGCAGATGGTTGCCGCGAAAAGAAAAGCGATTGTCGTAATGCTAAAATTCTCAGTGATGTCAGCCATAGCAACGATTGCCATTCTTTATGTCCTTAATATCTAATGAGTTAAGCGCTTCGATTCGGTGTTGCATATATAAATCCGGCCTGCAAGAATTGCTGAGGCCTGTTGAAACCCCTCCCCGAACCTAAATCACCTCCTTGTGCGTAATAGAAGTTACGACTAAGCGTGTTTGAAGACAGACTGCATTGTATGCAATTCAAATAAACCGGGAGACTGCATGTGCCGCGGCACTTTGTATTTTATAACCTGTAAAATGTCTGGCGAGGAATTCATTTGAGAAACAGGAAGACCGTTGTGCCTAAGAATAGACGAACATTCAGATGTGATGCGAAAATCGCGAGTATCTACGTCTTTGAGCGCCCATGGCAAACGTGCCATTAGGATATGGAATTTGAAATCCATTGCTATTTTTTCAAAAAAAAAATGCCAAGGCACCAAAAGCCATGGAGGCTTGCTGGATATCATGCAAATGTCCTAAATTGAATGGAACAGAAGGAAGGGGATTGTCAACAGCGAACTCGCCCTTTCCTACAAATGTGTAAATTCAAGTCTAATCTTGAAACGAAAGCTTATTCCATTACACAAAACAGCGAGTAGTACTCTGACACGTTGTCAGAGTGGTGCGCTTACACTATACAGTATCTTTGAAGAAATTCAAGGGTATTGTTCTGTTTAATTCTATTTATTTTTAAAGTGAATCATTGCACGATTGACTCACTTGCAGGTCTTGACAAAGGCGATTTTCGCCGAAACCTAGACCGTACTGATTGTTGACTTTACTGACAATAAAGGAAGGACTTAACAATCTTGAAAAGCTTGACATCATATAACATAATGATTATAATGTTGTTGGTAGGAGTTGAAGTTATATGAAGTTGAACACAATTTGATAGATGAAGCGAATGACAGGTTTTTCCAGAAGTCGTGATTTACCACAACTTGAAAGTCAAAATTAAAAAGTGTTTACTTGCGGTTCCTTACAATACACATGCTTCAAAACATTTATGTTTTCGTAACCTTAGAAAATTTTTAAGCAAGCATAGTACGACTGCATCTTCACGCTTTACAATCTAAGACTATCTTAAATTTTCGTTTTCGCATTATAAATTCGTTTGTTATAAAAGTTGCCTGCTATTGTAAAAAAACGAGAAATTTGCAGAGACGCAGTGTTGCAGCACATCATCAATCTAAGAAAAACTTGAGAATGTTTTGGCAGGTACTTTGGTAAACGCTTGTTTCCAAAATAGACTAATTTCATTTAGAGTTTTGTACAAGATCTTTTCAATTGCAACGACTGCATTTGGCAATGTTTTTTGAGTCCTTTAGTGGATTCACGCATATGGGTTTTTTGGGCGGACACAATCGTGTGGGAGCTGTCTCCCATCTGTGACGGGTAAGATTTGACAATGAGAATCTACCACTTCAAAGCACCACACGTTCAATTTTCAGAACGGTAGCTATGCTCTTTGATACACGGCTGCGAAGACCTTTTTGGTCAAGAAAAAGGCATCATGGAGAAGTGACACAGACACGATCTGTCTTCGTGAGCGCAGTCACTAAAAGCACCCATCAGTAAAGAAGATGTAGTGACTTTGCAAGTGGGGCTTGTTCAGAATGTCAGATCTGTTATTGAGTTCTTTTCAATTATCCCGTATTTTTTTGTTTCACGTGCGAAAGAATAAATAGTAGTATGAGGTTTAAAGCATTACCATAACAGAATCGTTGAAGGCCTTTAATCTTTTCTGAGACTCATCGGCGCTGCACTATTTTCCGCTCTACCTCTCTCCCCTCCCCCTTTTTTCTCCTTCACCACCAACTCTCTGCTTGAGAAAATGCAAGAACTTGTGCAAAAACAGTAACCTTTATTGATCACGTTTCGAGCGAGAAAATGGCACAACAGAGTGAGATGTAGTAATGGAAGCTTTTACGGCTGCTCACTAAGCAAGGAGAGGGTCCGCGTTAAAATCTCGAACTTCTGCTTCGAGGAACGGTTATAACTATGTTTATGGGGCCTGTATTCAATTTTAATCAAATCTTATCAAGTCTTTTTTCATAAACATCGGCGGTCTCCAAGCATCAAGCTCACTTTGAATTTCTTTGTGTCTGCGCAAAAAACCCAAAAAATATGCTAAAAGTCCACTGCTGTCAAAAACTAAACAGGTTTTTACGAGGAATTTCATTTTCGACCATGAGCGAGTGATTCCGATAAGCTTGGCTGTTTGAGAGTGCTTATGTACAGACGCTGATACTTCGTTTTGTGGAAAACTGCAAGTGCTCGCGAAGTAAAACGACTCGGACTTTGACTCGTTTTTATGATAACAAGAAGTAAGCTAGAGCTTTGAACCAAATTGGTCATCACAAATTTTAAACACTGACTTTGATTGCATTTTGCATTAGAACACTATATGATTTGTAGCAATCCTTTTAACCAGTTCGCCTTTTTGACACTATCTTCATTTGTGTATCTAACATGTTTATTTTTTATTTATTTAATACATTACTCAATTGTAATGTGCCATCATACAAACAAAATCATTACATTATTTCAAGAAAGGACATTGGATGCATAATATAATACTAGAGTAATAGAATAATATTAGAATGCATTTGGCCTCAGTTCTATACCGAACTCTCGCAAGTAAATTTTTGGATTTTGGATTTAGGTGGAGTAGAACGACAAGTCCGCATCGTTCTGCTGATGACTGCTATATGATTTGAGAAGACCTTTCACACATTGTCGAAGCTTTGAATAGGTACATACTCTCAGCAGAGGTATATACTTACTTAGATACTTAGATGGTCCGTCCTCACGAAACGTGCGGGCCCCAGTACAGAAGTTTCCATTGATCCTTGTCCCGCGCTTTGGACATCCACGATTTTCTTGATTGTCGTCCATGGCTGCATCCACGAGTTCCAGGGACGAAAATCGTATCCAGCTGATTTCTCAGCATGTCCATCCTTCCACACGTCTGCCCATCTCGTTGGTTCTTCCTCGGAGACGTTTGGCTTTGCGAGGAATCCACTCAGATGTTCTTAGTGTCCATCTGTCGTCTATTCTTCTCATGATACGACCGGCCATCGGTATTTCGCTTTCGGTATTCCGCTGGGTCACGAAAACGGGACTATCTTCTCATGGGTCACGAAAACGGGACATTCTTCTCATATCCGTACTGCGAAGTCCGACTAGATGTTGCTTGTGTCGGGTCATCTTCAAAAGACTGCGCTCGAGCGCTCTGTGGATAACCCTTAAAGCTTTCGAAGTGGCTAAAGTGTCGGCCGAAGTCTCAGCTGCGTAATAGAGCGCCGGGAGAACGGTCGAGTCGAACAGGTGGGCACGAAGCTCCGGGTCCGTCAGTTGGTCAGTAGCTTCCTTCAGAGGCCGAAGTCGGCCCAGGCTGCTCTTTTTCTCCTGTTAAATTTTTCCCTCGGGTCGTTCTTCATGTTCATCGAACGTCCGAGATACATATAAGAAGACGATTCCATAATAAGGGTACCCTCCAAATCCATTTCTGCATCTTCGCGAAAAGCATTCCTCATAAACTGAGTCTTCTTCCAAGCCATTCGCATCTTCTTTCCCACTTCGTTTAGTTCCTTCAACATCGTCTCTGCTTCAGTGATGCTGCTCGAGAAGAGAACGTCCGCAAAACGAAGGTTTGGCAGATATCTCCCATCAACTCGTAAGCCTCTCTCGTCCCAGTTTAGTGACTTCATCACCCACTGCAAGGCCGCGGTGAACAGCTTCGGCGAGATTGTGTCGCCTTGTCTCCCCCTTCCCAATTGGGATGGTCAGGGTGCGATGGAATGGCTGCACCGTTGTTGTTCAGTCCTTATAGCGGTCGGCTAACGTCCTCACGTATGCTGGGTCCATTCCTTGATCGACAGCGCAGACAGGATGGCGCTGGTTTCGACGCTGTCAAAGGCTTTCTCTAGTCGACGAAGTACTCCCGGCAGACTTCTATGACCATCGACACCGTCTGGTTGTGGCCCATGCAACTGAATCCCTTGCGGAATCCAGCTTGTTCTTGGGGTTGGGTTCCATCCAGTGTCCTAGATACGCGAGCGAGGATAGTCTTCGTGAAAAGTTTGTACAGCACACTCAGCTTCATGGTCTGAATCACCGTGCGCACTTCGGCGGGAATTCGTACGAAGATACGGAAAAGTGCAGGCGAAGATACGAACTTTCGTAACTCAGTTACAGTTATCTCACCATATCTCTGCAAAAAGACCCCTATTCCTCAAAGACCACGATTTTCGTGAACAGCATTTCCAACCTCTATAAGCGAAGTTTCTGTACAATCCAAAATCATCAAACATTTTGACCAATCCATCGGCGAGCTACAGAGTGTAAAACAAGAAAGAAATTTCCCGCACATCTCGGAAACTTGCCCATAAAGATCATCCAAACTGCTGATTATGAAAATCATATCTGCTCAGCAAGAGAACTTCATATTTTAGGGTTATGTGTGAGTTCAAGAATTACCCAACCCTTCCATTTCCTTTAAGAAGTCTGCGGCTACTTTCTAGCGTTGCATAATCTACAGAATGAGTACTATCGAAATGTCTTTGCTGGAATCTACTAGAGGAGCTCGCGCTGCTTTACATCTTTGCGAAGAGACGTCTGCAGAAAGATTGCGAACTACTGAAGTCAGAACAGGTACGTGCTGTATATGGAAAGATTCGAGTTGAGGAGCTGAGCACAATGCTTTTTTCGGATTCAGAATATATTTATTTTGAAGGAAGTTACGGCGAGTAGAATTTGGAAGCGTGTGATTTTCCAGAATTCACCAACATTTTTATCTCTTTTGGAAAAAGTCTGCTGCCAATTTCCAGCGCACTATAATCTACAGGAACAGTACTATCAAATAGTACTTACCGGTACCTTTTGCGTTAGATAGGCGTCGCGTTACATCCTTGCGAAAGGACCTCCGCCGAAGAATTCGAGAAAACTGGAAACGGAATGTTGAGGACATGTTGCATATTATAAGATTCGTCTTAACGAGCTGAGCACAATGCTGCCTCCGGATTCAGAATACATTCATTTCGAAGGAAGTCATGGGTTTGCGTAGTGCGTAGTTTGCGTGATTCGCGTAGTTTCCGCGAAATCCCTGGAATTTCGCGGATTCGCCGGAATGTCGGGGACTTCCGGAAATGTCACGGACTTTCGTGGAATTCCCGGAATTCCGCAACATTCACGGAAATTTTGCACATTCTGAGAGTGGTATCATACATAGAAGTCTGCTGCTAACGAATTTGCGAATACGAGCATACTTTTTTCAAACACATTTCAAGGTTTGCTTGTGCAAACACAACCTATAATAAGGAGCAACTGCGTCTCCACTGATATGATTTGCAACTGTTTTCGAGCAGCTTGCAAATGGCGCATGTTTTCGCAAGCTGCCTACGAACAGCTGTTGTCGATGACTTCATTCTTAGCAAAACGACGGGTGTCCGAGCTGGTGGCCGTGCACCAGCAGTAAAAGCTTCTGCTGCCATTCTTTACTGGCGACACTACGGCATTTTACTTGAATTTGCGAACATGTTCTCAAATTTTGAAAACCTTTTTCTGCTCTTCTAGATTGTGCTTTATCGTTACAAGCTTTCTCGTTTCTTAGCTTAATTAGCATAGTTATACATCATATTGTCAGAAAGCCTATTTTCGTTGTTTCTTCCTTTCTTTACTGCAGTTATACGCTCAGTACAATGAAGTAATATTATCTTGGTAAAATATGCTATTAATATTGTCAAAAAAGTTATAAAAAAACTAAGTAAAATTGACGAACGAAGCTTACATGTTGAATTTTATTCTATTTTCATCTTTATGCTCTGTGTCAAAATGGCTTGCTAGCTGTCTTACCAATACTTACTAGCCACATCAGCTTAATTAAACCTGAACTTAAAGAAATTGATTTCCAAAATAAGTTTAGTGTTTTCAGCATTATCATTGCAATAGAGTTGATCATTTCATTTGATCTGATGCTGTGTGTTCAGTATGAATTTGCTCTACTTTTTTGTTCAATCTCCAGTTAGTTATTCTTCTCTTCAACAATGAATCGAAAGTTAAAACAATGTGTGCAACCCCACAAATACATCAGCTTTGTACAGACGTACTCAAAAGTACAGATTCCTTCATGAAAATTTAGTGCTCTACCTCTCAGCTAAGAAAAAGTCATGCTCCATGATTTTCATAAAAATCAACGATTGCAAGCTCTCCTATTCACTTGTCTAGAATCTCTTAATAGAGTAATTTTTTTCGTTTATCAAAAATCTTCCGAGATTATTCAGAGTTAACAAGAAGTACACGTGAATGTTTTGGTTATAGGCGTATGAATGTTTCTGAAATACTTCGTTTGATCTTTCAGTGATAATTTTTCACTTTTCCACTTCAAGTTACAGCATAATTTGATTTTCCCCAGTTCTTAGCTCAAAAATACCCCAGACAGATACCCTCCGGTTAGGTTAATGTTTTAGTGTTTTCTGCTTTTAGAGCAAGATTTCTTTCAGCGTTTGGTCACATTGTTCCTTACTAGACTTTTTCTCAATACGCAAAAATGTATCATTCAATTCATCAGGATGTTACGCAACATCTTAATTCACAATATTTTCCAAGCGCTAATTCTTGAGCCTGATAGTCTGAGACAAAGTAATAAAAGCCATAACTTTAAAGCCGTAACGTTATGATTTTGACAAGCGCTTCCTCTCCCATAATCCTTGGAGTGACGCTTCAAGATTACCGCGGGTTTTTGGGATATCTCTTTTAGCTGATATACGGCAAAGCCACCGAGTAAGTTGCGGGTATTTGAAAATGCTCTTTAAGCCAATTCATATCGTGCTCGTGTGCGCAAAAGTTTCTCACATTTACAGATGAAAAAGGCAAAAAACTTGAGAAAGTGTGATGTTTTAACGCAATAGAAACCGCGAAATCTATCATATCAGTCGTTGATTTGCAAAGAAGTAGAGAATTGAGGTATAGATGCATATACATGGATAGAGCATAAAAGCTTTATCAGATGATAACGAATATGACTAGTCGCACAATTAACCGGTGTCTCCTTACTCGGAAGTGCTCATGACTATATCTGCTCCTGAAAGTCCCGGTACTATGGAACAGTTATCGATGTGGTCAAATACCCTTCCTCAATGCGGCCCTGATACTCTGGGTGAACCCACGTGTTCTACTGCGAAAATATTGCTCAAACTTCATAACTGCTCGAAGTGAGTAATTTCGTGTTTTGAGCAAATGGAATAATTGATACGCTGATGGCTTTATATACGTTTTACTCAAAGGAATGATATGTTTTGACAGCTACAAAAACTTAAGCAACAGTGCAACAGCAACACAACAAACTCAAATATGTTTTTACTGAATTTTTTCCGCACTTAGGAATCGTGAAGAAAAGATAGTCCAAAATGGCAAATTCCGCCCCCAGCCCTTCCCACTTAAGTCGTTGTATACTACAACCCCTTCTAAGTGAAAATTTTGTAATTGAATGTGTTATACCAAGTTTTACATGGAAAACCGGAAAAAATTGACATTTTGGCACTTTCGGATCACTTTTATTTCTCAGTTTTGAGCCTCGGCAAAAACCACCAAACCAAGTTGGAAGTCTGTAGGAATTTTCTGGAAGGAAATCCGATTTATAGTGTAGCTGAAAAATTTTGATTTTTGGCTTCAAATTTTACCTGGATTACGGCTTGGGTGGATCTTTGGTAGTCTCTTTGTAAAGCTTGTTTAGCTCTATCGAATGGTGCCCCTAGGTCTATTAGGAAAACAAAAACAGCTCAATCCATTTGAAAATGGATTTTTTTGGGACACGATATTTTCGTTGCTAGCATGCTCACTTACCCCCTGTGCTAACTCTCAGTATCGTAGGTGAAACTTTGCAAATCGATAAAATCGATATGTAATGACGAAAAGTGACCTAAGACTTCGCCCCGCCCGTAGCGTATGTGTGCCAAGTTTGGTTCAGATTTGTTCAGGAATAGAATTTTTATTCGGAACGTACAGCCACATAGACACACAGAGACAGACAACAATCATTCACGTTTATTGATACCAATATTAATCAAAAAGAGAATTAAATATAGAAATAATCGAGTAAATTAAAGCATAGCTTCATGGGAAAAAAAGGATAATGAAGCTTTGCCCTTTGATAAAGACGTCAATCGACTGAGTACACAAATAGCCCTGCAGCTTACTTTACACCGTTTCTAAGTGAATCATCAGCCAAGCGGTACGGAGGTCGATTGCAAGCAGGTTCTTTATACACATTCTTATGAATAACACTATTTCCGCCCATCGATAATGACGCCTCAACGATAGCGGCCCTTTTGCATCTTATCTCTACGTAGTAATTAGGCAATGCCTTGACATAACGATCATTTTCGCAACCGTTTTTTTTTCAATCGTATCAACATCGGAAGTGTGATTTATTGATTTATTTTCTGGTGCTGGATGATTGCTTCAATGTTTTCCATATACCATTTGTTTTTATTCGTTCTTGCTAAACTTTTCATAGTTTTTTATTTGTATTTTTATTTGCACATCAAATAGGTACATCTTCCATCACTTTGATGATTCCAAATTCATGTCTTCAGAAATGCTTATGACCTCACAATCGTGGAGTATTTTACTAGTATAAAATTCTCTACAATTCTCTACAATATTCTCCTTTTTCTTTCCCTCTCTCTCTCTCCCCCCCCCCCCCACTCCCCGACCTCCCCTGCCAAGAACGACCCGTAAAGAAAGTGATCTGCATGAGTTGCTACGTTGCCCACAAGTCATATGCCTGAGACTTTTCGTTTGATTCGTTTCAAAGTGGTGGAAAACTAAAAAAATTCAAAACGCTCCCAATTTTTTTGGGAAGACACTCTTCATTGGAAATTTGGCCTCCCTTACCCGAAAAATTCTGCGGATCGCCATAGATATTGCTTTGTTATGATATGCAAGTCGCTGTGAAGATTTTTATTGCTTCTGAAGGAAAAATTTCGAGAATAGGGCTAAACCCGTGAAAAACTCGATAAGCTATTTGAGAAAATTTTCTGAGGCTGATACTGATTTCTTTTGAGAAAATTCCTTGTTGCGTTTCGTCTTTCTAGAAAATTCCGCGGACCGGTATCATCAAATGCCACACTCCGAAAAGTCCCCCCTCCACCCCAAAAGAATTTTTTGTGACCGCCATCAACATCCGAGTTTTATCAAAAATCATCTCCATGACAGCAAATACAAAGAAAAAAGTGGAAATGAGGGTGCAATAAAATAGAGACATAAAAGACCATCTCAGACAATGTAAAAAGGCCCGTTTCTTAGTCATCCACCTCTACGCTATGGAAACTATGAACATGAAAATTCTTTTTTGATAGCAACTCCGACTCCCTCGAATAACTTAGGTGGATTTAATCTATTCTGTTAAGCTCTCTTGTAAGGCCGAGGATAGGCAGCCACGAAGACTAGACTTTAAAGTTTCTTATCTCAAAGAAACCATCAGATTTACTGTTTTTGTTGCTTATCGTTAGAAATTATTTACGGAAATAAATTAGCTAAAATACTTTAACTGCCAACGATTGCCTTCCCTACCTTTTTTTTCATTTTCATCTGCACTTTCCTATTTATCGCTTTGATATGTTGTTTTCAAAAAATCAAATAACTCGTCTGGTGGACATATATTTTACATTGAAGATCTATGTTGTTACCAAAGTGCCCAATCGCACTCATTTGCTTTATGATGCCCAAGTTTCGTCTGCTTTTGTAAATACGTCTGTTAATAGTCCTACCAATCTTTAGTTGCTTTCTAAAAAAAATCAATCAATTTTACTCTTTTCCTGCATAATTATGGCTTTTTACAACATAAAAAACGTTCAAGATCTAAATTTAGCTCTGCTTTTAGTAATAACCCGCCACTCAAACCAATGCATTCAGATTATTTTCCAAATTATTAGTCAAACTTTTTGATTGGGGCTGGCCTCAAGTACGTGAAGTTTAATTTCGCCCTTTTTAGTGTTTTTATATATTCTGCTTAATATGTTTACGAGTTTTTTTTTGATTTTGCCATTTTTCACCGTTCAAAATGGTAGGGTATTTGGAGAATCATGCATGTGTTCAGAAATCAGTTCAGGAATTACCAAGCTGCTAATTGCAAAATCTGCCTCAATCCAAACCTTCATACTGTAGAGTTACGGTAACGCGGCAGTCTTTGCCAGCGTTTACTAAGAACTTTTTTCCACGGAAACCTTATCTTCTCGATTTCGCGTTTCAATTTGTGTTTTGAGCATGAGATAAAATATACCAAATAAAGAAACATACTTTTAAGTTCAAACTATCTTCTTTACTGTTGGACAGAAATTTTCCACGTACTCTGTACTTCCCTACCCATGCCTAAGCCTTTTCAAATCTGCTTTGTAACTCGACATGTTTTGAGCGCAGACAGAACCATTTCTCATTCCACAGGCTTGTTTCGGTCTATCCAATTGCAATTTCGATTTTCATTAGTAATGAGAATAACACTGAGATTGCAGAGAACAGCTTGGTATTTATAGCTTGCTGTGGTGCCCTTAAATTTTTTCTGCCTTATAGGGCTCATTACGATTAGTTTATCAAAAAAATCTCATATCTCGTAACCGTTGCTTGTAAGAACTTTTCACCAAAATTCTTGTAAAATGGGTAAATTTTCTAATGTTCTACCCTGTTTTCTGAACATTCTCCGATAAGTTTCAAAAACAGTCTCGCTAATCTTAGGAGTCTTAGGACGCAAAATCTTCTTCAGATGCTGAAATACAGGAAAATGTGCAAGCTGTCCTTTTCAGCTTTGATATTTTCTTTTAAGTCAATTTTAGGAGATCTTGCGAGGATTTTGAAATCGGATAATTTATCTACTGTAACTAGAGAAGTCAGTATTCAGAAATCATTTATTTATTTATTAGAAATTATTTATTAGAAGTTTGTTAGAAATCATTTATTTATCAATGTGTCACTTAAGTGAATCTCAAAAGCAAAAAGGTTATATGAGTTTCTGCTTCTTTAATGGATAATATCTAATGGAACGGTAACGACGTAAGGGATGTGGAAATCCTGAATCAAATTTGTAGCTCTGACTTAGAAAGATTGTCCAAATTTTGATTTTAGAACCAACAACGATCTTGTCATAATCTTTGCTGCATCTTTATAGTCCAAACTTAAGATATGATTATTACCGCAAATTCTGCAATTTTCCGAAATTCCGAAAAGTAGAAATAATTTTAGTACAAGTTTTAGTCTATCCGAAATCTCAATGCACATTGCTAACTTTCGGCACGGCAACGGAAACAAGCAATTTAGTCCTGAATAATGCATTGAACGAATGTGAGTCCGAATATGTCCTTCAAGGTTGCTGTTGTTTGATTTAATTCTTGACAGAAAGTGCATATTCTGCTTCTTCGTCCAAAACTAAAATCCTATCTTGTCCTCTTTGTTGAAGATTCTGAAGTCTACATACTCCCTTCTATTTGAAATTTCGTGGAATTTCTTTTGCGCAATCACATCGTCATATCTAATCCTATTTGCATGATGTAACCCACGCCTCAGAATACCTTACTGCTCCTTAACGTCATATTTCAGCTGAAAAACTTCATTTTGCTTCTGTTTGTTGCATTCACTCTATCACAAAATAAACATTTGAAAAAAATCAGCTGCCGCTAGCAGCCCGTAGCAGC
Organism: Cylicocyclus nassatus; assembly: GCA_958299035.1. Lineage (NCBI taxonomy): Eukaryota > Metazoa > Nematoda > Chromadorea > Rhabditida > Strongylidae > Cylicocyclus > Cylicocyclus nassatus. Next base: position 26,286,320 of record CATQJL010000305.1, on the reverse strand, counting down.
CCGTAGCAGCCCGTAGCCGCCGCTGACCGCTTTGGTTATATAGGCGCAAAAACATTAGAATCATCAGAATCTTACTTTGAGTGCTCCTGCCTACGCTTTTCATCTTCCACGCTTTCTCTTCTGTTGCCGCCAGTGTGTAGTTCGATCTTACATATCACATTTGTGTTCATTGTTCTGCTGCCGCACATTGCATCCTATCGGTGCTCAAATTTCACTTTTGCAATCTTTCTTGTCTAAAACGAATGTGAGCCGTTGTCAAAGTTGGAAGAACCTACGAACCAGTTCGCGAATCAATTCGGCAAACTTGCAAAATAGTAGCATGCAATTCAGATATGCACCGATAGTCAAGAAGAGTATTGAAGCAAGAGTTAACTCAAAAAGTAAACAAATTGCACACCTGCAGGAACTGGACGCATCCAAAGTCGGAGGGAATCACACCGGAAAAAACTTCTGGGAACTATGGTTCAACAGGATGCCCGTGGGGCGACATTCTAATGAAATGTACACAAATATGATTTGTAAGATAGAACTATCTATTGGCGGTAACAGAAGAATAGGCAGGAGCACTCAAAGTAGTTTTTTGATAATTCTGTGTTTCTATAACAGAAGCGGCCAGCGGCGGCTACAGGCTGCTACGGGCTGTTACGGGCTGCCAGCAGCGGCTGCCGGTGCGGTATGAAGGCACCCTTATTCTTCTTTCTAGTGTTTATTTCAGTTAAATATTATTTGATAAGCTAGGCACCTTTTTGTACGATATAGACTGAGTTGGAAAAAAAACACACCAAAGGCATATGGAAATTCTAAAAAGTGACTACAATGACCATAGAGGCGAAAAAAAGCAAACAAAGAACTGAAGTTCTGAAATCCTGTAGGACGATAAAGTCGTCTCTTCTTTACATTATTGACCACTATCGCTTCAACTTTGTGAATTCTTATCTCCAAGTAGGACAAATCATCATATTTATAACTCCTTGAAAATCTTGACCAGTTTTTGATTATTGTTCTTGCTTATCGCATTTCCTTTGGTATGAGATACAGCGACTCAGCTCTAAATTCAAAGGGAAGAAACTGCTTTGCGCAATAGATATTTGAGATTTTGTTGTATTTATTAAATTCTTTCTGTTATATCCACTTTTATGTCCTATGCTTCTACTGATTGAATGTAACTATCCAAGGTATACAAAGGTGTTGTGATAGGTGATAGAGCAAGTCAACCGCTATCATTTCAACATTCACTTATGTAACTGCACTACTTTTTGTATTTACAGCGCTGACACCAAACATTTTTTTTCACATTCTTCATTTTTCTGTTACTTTTCGTAGTCTTGAGTTTCATGAATGTGGTAGCGACTCTAGTCTTGTTGCAGTAGAAGTGGTGCAATTACACAAAGTGACTGCTGGAACTCCTGAGTGGAAGCGACCGACTACCAAGGTTGTGCGAATAGGTCCACAGCCCTCTGTTAGCATTTATTTAATAACTGACAAACATAGTAGCATACAGAAATGAGAGTACGAGGTGGCACTGTCGTCTATAATATCCGAGATATGAGATATTTTCAAGAATATTCTATAGGTCCTAGAGCTTTATCTTCGAATCCGGCAACATACATGTTTTGCAAACATTTGATGCGCTATTTCTCCTCTAAATTTGCATGCTATGAAAATTTTATTCACTCACTAGCTGCTCTGAAGCTTATCATCTCACTTTCAGTCAGTCATAGTCCCGCAAACTCTTAAGAAGAGATTAACGATGTAAATTCCGCCGCCGCAGTCGCGTTTTGTTTGATCTTCGGCTCAAACCTGAGTTCTAGTGAGAGGGCAGATTTGTGGCCTTTGTGCTTTCATATTACATTTCCACTTTGCTCAAAGGCCAGCCTCAAACCTGAGTGTTGAGCTTTAGCACACGCACAGAGGAGCATTTCACAAGGGCATTCATCGCCGTCGACGGAGCCGCTTTCATATGAGGTAAAATTCATGCTGGTTTCCCATAGAAACGATCTTTTGGCCACGAATCTCGTTATTGCTTTCTTTCGTTCATTGAAGTGAACTTCTTTTTGCTCTACATTTGTAGCCTATTGTGCTCGATAAATCGTATTCCATAAAAAACTGTCAGTAGTGAATCACGAGTATTCTGCTTTGTCCTTCTTACAGAAAGAAAACAACAAGCTTTTTCAGGGTTTTTATCTCCCTTGTGATTCCAATCTTTCAAAATCTGACTTTTCGAGGACTTTGTTTTTCTTTATTTACACTTTTAGATTTACATTTGGATACAATAATTTGTTTTCACGGGTTATAAATCGCGGATAGACAAGGCATTCGCCCCGACGCTTTTTTAGTTTTGTAAACCGTTCACGAGAATTTTGAAGACGCGGAACCGGCGGGGTAGAACACTTTTTAGTTTTTGTGTTGAATAATGAAAGAAGATAATTTTAAAAAATCCAGAAAATAAAAGTGTCTCTGAAATGGAGGCTATATCAAACCAGCAACTCTCAAAAACATCCAAATTTACGATTTTCTTCCAATAATTGTTTTCATAAACATATTTGACACTTTAATACCTCAAGCCTTTTTTGAACCTGAGTGACAATGTAACTGCTGCAAAAGAATTTTGGAAACAAAATATTTTGGTTGCGAAATATTCTGAGCTTTTCACGAGTCATAAAATTGCCCTGGCGATTTTTTTCCACCTATAAATATCCACAAATTTCTAAATTTTTGAAAATTCAAAGTTGCCTGAAATTTTTTTCGAACCGTGCTACTGACAGTGGATTATGGGATTTTGTGAACATCTCAAGAAAATTTCTCGAGAGCCTGGGTATTCCGTTCCCATCCTCCTTCCCCCTCCACGCCATGCCCATTCCTGAAAAGCATTTCTCGGACCGCCACTGCAGGTATTGATATGTCAATTGAACTTGAAACCAATCGCATAATTGATAATTATTCTTTTTCTCGTATAAATTTAGAATGCAATTTATTTCAATTTATTTCAATTTATTTTATTTTGAGTAATTATCAAGCAGATTGCAAACGTAGTAGCCAGCACAGCTGTCACTTTGCTGAACGTTCTCGACTTTTCTCGTACGATCATTCACGTGAACAAACTTTGCCAGCAGCGTACACTCCTTAATTTCTCTCTCGAAGCGTTTCTTGCAGAAAGGGAATTTTTACTCTTAAGCTGCAGCGTCATCACCACTAATAGATGATCTCATCAAGTCCATTAGCAATCCAGCGTACTACTCTTCGACCTTTCACACGCTCGGCTACACTTCGGCAAAATTCTTGATTTGAAGTTCTTCTTGGAACGAGCACCTGCAATTTTATCGCTCATCTACTTTTGAATTTCTATTGTTTACACGCAAAGATGCTTGAAAAAAGTCTATTTCAGGTGCCTTTGCTTCCAAAATGACTACTTTCTCAAGATGGATTTCTTGTTCTCAGAGTTTTTGCTCTCAAAAATTTTTGTAAAAATTTCTGTGTGAACTACTCTTCTCAAGTAGTTAATTTACTTTTGATTGATCCACTAAAACATTCAAGGTAAAGATGAGTTACATACTGGCATATTTGCAGTCCCACTTACGCGCGTGTTCAGATGTCTGAGTATTCTCATTGTGCGTGTTCTCTCTGCGATTCGCAGGCTTTGGACACGCGCCGCCTACAGCGGACGCAACCGCTACGGATTTCGTTTTATATTTATCTAGAACAATTAATAATTTGTAATATAATTTATTATACAATGTGAATCTGCCGTGTACGCAAATTACTGCTTCTCCCTTGAACATTCTGCTTAAATATAGAAATCAAACAGCAAACGTTTTGCTTTTTTGCAAACACATCGTGGAAATAACTCTGTTCTCAGGTCTAACTCTGTGCAAGACTTCCTTCATGTTTGAGTTTTCCAGAACTTCTTGCAAAAGGCCATTGGATCTCTTCCCATGCATAGAATATAAGGTAGCAGCATTCGGTATGAAAAGAGCTATCGCAACTTCTTCTAACGTGCCAAGTTAATTTCCTAGCTCTGAATACTGCATAGATTCAATTTTTGATGAATAGTAAAGGGAGGTAAGCGAAAATGTCACGAAATGCACTGCACGGAACTAATGCGCATTCGCCTTCTACTAGTCTTTCAATGAATGCTTTTCTGTTCAGGTCTTCCCCTTTATCTCTAAATATTGCAACTATCATATTCACTTCTATTTTGGCAGCCTCTATCTAGCTGCTCTAAAAATCAGAAATTCTGAACTTTGCTATAACCGAAAAAGCTTTGAATTTTCTAGTTTAACCAAGCACTGTGTTGATACTCATTTGCAGATTAATATTAGACATTGAACACGTTTGCTCCTACCTCTCACACTTTTCAGTTTCGTCAGTAAATTTACGCAAATGCTTATTGTTTACAATCCAGCTGTGAGTAAATCTTCCCTCTCTTGGCAGAACTATTACAGAATTATTGATACAAAATAATTAAAACTTTATCAAGAAAATGTGAGCAGTACCGCCACTATCAAACATCCCATAAATTTAATTTCCCGCAGATACATTTCTTTAAACTTCTATCCACATCTCACATGATTTGATCCACGGTGCCTGCTTTCGTTCCTATCATTAAATTACATTACATTAGTACATTAATCCGTAACATTGTATTGAGCAAAATTTTATAGGAAACATATTCTTATTTTGATTATGTAAAAATACCAAGTTGCTTGTTTCTTACGAAAGAGCTAAAAGGGATGACAACTCAAATTTCAGGAAAACTCTAAGGCAAAAATTTCAGAGCAAAGTAACTCAAGATCTCCACGGTGGCTACCAAGGCGATGCGTAGTACACTGTAGAGGTTTCTTGAATTGTGTAAAAATTTGTTAGCTCTCTTCCTCGTCTCTCCCTCTCCGCCCTTTCTTTGCTACCTGCGGGATCCAAAACTTTCCGATCTTACAATAACCTAGCTTCATCGTAGGCTATTCTCGTCCAGCTGTTCAATAATAGTCATAGGCATCTCGTTGCTTCACCGCGGCTTGTTTGCTCGTCGGTCAACGCAAGGATTTAGAGTTTTTCTCCTCTAGCTCCAAGTGATAAACAGACACTAGCATCGATCTAAGGAATAAAAAACGCCGACGGCGAACCACTAACCCGACATTTACCAAGCAATTATGTCACTCTAACGACCGCGTCGCAATTGTTTTTACATTTTTCTTACGTCGAAGCAAAGCTCATGTTTGCTTTGTAAATGATCGGTGCATCGAATCTTGATTAGCTTTGTTTGCTAAGTACTTTTTCTATGTCTCAGTCTACCTTGGACTTCCCTGTTTCGCAGCACCCATTTTCACCAAAATTGATAAAGCAAAAAAATCTTTACTATCTAGTCCTAACATGCCTCAAGCGTGTATTTTTTTTTCGATTTTTGACTGCTCCATTTTCCCTAATTTGAGTGCTTATTTAAGTTTCGTTTTATGAACTTGACATTTTATGAGTGTCTTCTTGATGCCATGAATCAAATGATAACATGGAATTACTAAAAGCAGCTCACCCGGTACAGCTGCTATCCCGTGGTCGACAAGGTCAGGAATCTTACGCGCAATGTAGATGGTTTCTGCATTCGCACACATTGCATTACGAAATCACTCCACTGTATTATACCGTATGACTCAGCGAGGTTGGCAGCTGGAAGGTGACCGCTCGCACCGCGACGCAGTCTGCGTCTCTTTAGTGTGCTCTCTGATCGTTCCCTAGCCTTGATTGGGCCTTGAAGCCCCTCCCTCCAGTCGCCAATCTCGTTGAATCAAAGGGTAGATGTCAGATCGTTCTCGGTTCAAACTCAGGACTAGACTTTCTTGTTTCGCACACTTACTTTCACCAAAATTACTTCAGTAAAGAAAAAGGCATCTTTTTTCCTTCAAAATGTCCAGAATTTTAACATACCCTATTTTCAAGTGTATAAGCCATTACTTTCTGAGCTCAATAAAAATCGTAAAGAAGATTGATCGAGTGAAATTCCACTTTAAAATTTTGTTGACTTATATACATGTCGTCCTCTATCCTCCTTTGTTTTCACCACTAAAACGGGCAAGATCTGTTGATCGTACTTGTGCGGCTCCTCTTTGAATTCCTGGACTGGTTACTTTTGCTGTTAATCACCATGAAATTCTGCAGACGTTTACTTCTTTGTGAGAATGATTTCATGACTTTTCTGTTTTTATAAAAAATATCTCGACATTTTTTTCCTGAAGCATCCAAAATATATGGAAGCGATATATTTTTCGCCAACGGGGCTCGCTACGAACGAGCAATCGAATGAGGTTTTTAAGTATATTTCCTCCTATCCATCGAAGGGGTATTGATAGAATATGGAGTAGCAGTATGAGCAAATAAGTTGGTTTTTGCTTATAGCTTATCAAATTTTATTGCTATGGACATTTTCTACCGCTAGCACATCATTAGCAAAATTTTAGCCTGTCTTCATCTATTTTTCCATGTTTTTTTGCTTCAGACATTTGATTACTCTACCCCATGCACCCTGCGTGTCAACAAATTCAAATTCAAGCTACAACCACATTTTATATTCCACTGAACTTGTGTACGCGGGTTGCTTTTCCGGAAAGGAAATCCTCTAGGCCGGAGTCGAGATTTTGCAAGATCAATTAGTTCGAATTATATTCATATAAACGAATCGCTCATACTTGCCTGTATATGTACTTGCAAGTACGAGAATTCCAAAGGCGAGTAGAAATAGGTGCTGAAACTACTTCCACAGTAACGTTTATTTTCACAAATACCACATTTTAGTTTAACATTTGGTCATGTATCCAAAGTGGCTCATATCCAACAGTAGTTTTTTTTTTGTCGAAAAAATTGGTTTGACCTAAAAATAAACGTCAATCATAGCCTTGAAGTTCCATGTTAACTAGGAGCACTCACGGGCGAATCACTGTTCCTTCAGAAGAGAAATTATTTAGTGCTCAAGCTACTTCTTGCCAAAGAAGAGGCGGAGCAAAATTGCGTTTTCTTAATTATCGTTCAATGGCAAATAATGTATGCATCTCAGTCAATGACATTTTTATAAAAATTCCCGTAGTGTTTTAAAAAGTATCAACTACTTGAAGGCAGCGTCCACTCAAAATTTCTCCTCCATGTTATTATTGTTATCAAGCCTTTTCACGGTGCTGAGTTCGGATATGAGGCTCAAATTACCAGAAATCTCCAAACTTGCCCTTTCTGAAGCCTTATTTTGGCAGACGTGGACGAGTACCCCGGCGCTTTCGTTTTCGTATGTACAGGAAACCTCATCATGTGTGACAGTGCCACATCATAAACTTTGCATATCGATGTTGTTTGTCATGTCAGAACACATCACGGACAATTCGTGATTGGGTAGGGCGCAAAAAAAGGGGGGCGGAGCGCAAAGAGGATCCAGGTTCGTTATCTCCTTTTGTAGGCAAAATTAGAGGACCGGACCAACGTGGTCGGTCACTTTTCGGGCCTGTCGGTGGGATAAGTAGTAATATGGAGTGACCAGACTGTGGGAGGACGCTGACACCAAAGAAGTGTAGTTTTCTTGTGACCACAACTTCCACACTAAGTAGTCTAATTGAAAACTGTACTCAACTTAGACTTTCTAGTTGAAAGAACGTCGTTTTTATTCTTTATTATCAAAGAGATATTATGAGTATTAGCTGAACATCAAAAATTTTGACAGTAACCTTATCAGCCTTTGATGATATTTGAATTCACGAGATATTACTGTGCTATGGTAAAGCTGCTTAATGAATATAATCAGTTTTCTAAAAGACATTGGGAAATTGACTATACACTCTATGTCAAATCAATCGAGCGAAGAATTACGTGCTGTGAGTCCTAGCTTCAGAATTAGCGACTTTTATCAAAGTACCAGAAATCTTAGCATTTCGAAATTTTTGACAAGATTTGTTTTATAGTGCGAAAAAGTCCTGAAGCTTCGTTTACCGTAGGACTACAGTATGTTGAGCGACTGGCAATCCTTTCAGTAATGTAAATCATGAATGGGGCCAGTCCAATATGGGACTTTAGAAAAGTATTCATGTCAATTTTGGCACCTAAATTCTTAATCTGAAAGCTGATTGGGTAAGCTTGAGTGAGCCATTATCCATGAGAGAACTCGCATGATCTATTGTCTTGCCCGATACTGTACCAAGCGCTTAGTTACCGTCTCATGGTACGGTACTGGGCAAGGGTCTAAAGTTGTACTTCTCGGTTAGTAATAGCTCATATGAGCCAGCAATCACATAAGAAGTCGAAATATTAGAATTTGCCTTCTTGCCTGCCTTGAAGGGTTCGCAAAAAACAGAAGTAATTGTTGACGAAACAATCGGTGCATATTTTTGGGACTTCTTCATAGAATAAAAATTCAGCTATTTTATTCGATTGGTAAAGAACCAACGTGTGCTTTTACAGGCCCTTTCTTAAAACAATTATTTCATCAAATTTATTTGAGATATAGATTTCGCAGAGTTGCCGAAAGCTTTTTTCGGGCCTTTTTAAGATTTAGTTACAGACTTTTATAATCTATCAAATTTTCACAGAACCTCATGCAGCCTGGAAAGTCGAAACTGCTTTGCTAATTGAAATTACTTCTCTACTCAAGGCGAGTTAGTGTTAATAAGATGAGTTTTTTTTATAGAGTGATTCATTTGCTTTGTAGCTGCTGAGTGGCTCAATCTAGGCATGGCTCCCCTACAAAGAAGGCTGAATATAAGGAGATTTCCCTCGTTTTACCTTTTTCCTCTCTTATTCCGCTCGAGTTCTTTCAGAAGTCTCCATTCAGAATGTTTTCTTCACGTATACATGCACAAAACCGAACAGCATAGAACGATAACGTCATTAACGCATTCGCTTGCTGCCCTTATTCACAAAGCCCTCCGCGCTTCCCTTTGTGTGTTCAAAAAGCCCATTCATTCGAAGAGGGCAGCCGAAAAGTGTTAAAAAAGAGAATTCGTGGTCCTCATGTTTTATGCAAAATCTGCATTTTGAATACTTTTGCTGACGAACGACGGCGTTTTTTGAGAAATGATTGAGTTTCGCATGAATAAAGTTTCTGATTGTTTGAATAGAAGGTTCTTAAACGTCTGCGAGAAGTAAAAAATTATTATAAAAAAGAGATATAGAAGAGTATTAATAATATTATACGGAGTATCATAGTAACATTGTAATTTCATGAAAAATAATGGCATGATTGATTTTCCACTATTTTGGCCCTGACTATCTTTTTTTGCTTCAATTTATCTAGTCAAAAGGTTTTTGATGGATTTTATATAAGCAGTAGTGGCGGACCCCTGAGAATGGGTCGCGAAATTTTTGAAACTTACCTACATAGGTTATAAAAATGTGCAAATGACTTGTTTATTTTTGTAAACAATCAAAATAATTTTTCAAATTTTTCAAAAAATTCAGATTAGCCTTGTAAAAAATTTTAAAAGGGAGCATGGCTGACGCCACGCCCCTCTTTTCTAGATTATAGAGGTCTAGGGCCCAAAAAAAATTTCAAGAACCACACCAAAAATTTTTTCGGAGTGCGTGGCTAACATTTTCGCACCTTCGTTTGAAAAAAAATTTTCCGCGCCTCTCTCCCCCCCCCCCCCCGGCCGAAATCCTGGACGTCACTGATAAGCAGATAAATAAAAACATCCAGGCTAAAAATTTTGTCAATTTTTCCCCAGCTGTGAAAAATGCAAGAAATGATTTTTTTCCTTGCGCTGCTGTCAATTCGCAAAATTGCAATTTTTTCCTCGGACTGATTGTAAGACGGCTCTTGTTACCTTTGAGAAAAAAAAGGGTTCCTAAGATTTTCTATCGCATGAGGGAAGGACGAGGGACAGAGTTACAGCATCCCAACAGCCCTCTCCCCCCCCCCCTCACCAGAATGTTTAGGTAATTTTCAAAAGTGTTAATGTTCTAGAAATTATGCAATGACTTGTTTTCACTTGTCAGTGGATAATTTCTCTGAACCTTATGAAAATCCAAATTAGCTTTGTAAAACATCGAAAGTTGAATTTCAATGTTTTCATAATTTAGACGGGGAAAATGTCCCTCCTCCTTAAAAAAATTTTTTAGAACCACCAACAACTCACATACACTTCGACTACCTTCTTGCTCCAGTCTGATTAATAATGCATAAGGAAAGTACGAAATGAGGACGACCTTAGGTGTTTCTTAAGGGCCGGGCATACTTCACGCGATTTCAGCCGCGGCGCGATTTGGCAATTCGCCAGAAGTCTTCAGATCCAACACTAGCAAACAGCACATGCATAGTGTGTATAACTTACGCAGATTGACAAAATGCCCGATCTTCTGTACATATATAATGTGTCTACGGTGAGTTATGGACAGTTGGAATATTGCCAAATCGCGTCGCGACTAAAATCGCGTGAAGTATGTATGCCTGGCCCTTTACAAATCGTTGTTATTCAAATTTTTTATCTTATCGAAATAACCCCATCGAAACATTTGCCTATACTCATCTATTTTCTTTGTGAAAATTCTCCCTCAAAAGTCATCAATTATTTTTGAAATAAAAACTATTTATAAAAATATAAAGTATATCATATTCTCAAACGCAAAACTTTTCCTTTTTTTTTCGTCTTCTTTACTCTCAGCCCCCCCCCCCTCCTGCTCTTCGCTTTCCCCTTTACTACTTGGGGAAAATAGGACTCAGTTATGCACGTGTGGGCAGCAAATTGATGTCCACAGCTGGTCTGCGCATTATTGATCCCGAACCACCTCTAGTTCTTCGGCCACAATATGTAATTTCTCCTCTAAGCTTCATTTTCTAGTGTTCTCGAAGCTAAATCATTGATTTTGATGAGAAATATGTAGATTTAGGCACTCGTAGAAGTTTTTGCTTGAAATTTTAGGAAATTATTGTTTATGAATGCCTTCCAATACTGTCTAGAACAAGAAAAGTTTTCGGAGCCAATGAGTCTTGGGGATTGAAGTTTCCGTGAACCATAAAAGCTCACTTAAATTTATAAAAAAAATCATCGCTCATTGATGTTTGACACCCCCAGCTCGAGAAAATGATTTTTCGCCTAAAACTTTAATCAAACAAAGCAATCCCCCTCCCTATTACGTGCAGTCGTGTGCAAAGGCTTATTCCCTTTTTTGCCGCCTTAGTGTCATTTTTTTCCTATGACGTCACTGTTTCATATCAAATTTCTTTATTCAGAACACCAAAGTTACATTTCATCATATGAATGAGTCATTCTACCTATGTACCAAGTTTTTTATGGTTTTCAGGGCCAGGTGTCATTCAACTATGAAATGTGACTTCTAAATGCCATCATTCTAAAGTTTACCTAACCTCTTTCATTGAATTGTTAAGTTTGATAGATTTTTTTATAGATTTTACATTTCTCTGCAAAAGCTGCTATCACTTTAGCATTAATTGAAAGCCAGTATACTGTGATAATAAATCGATTTTGTTAAGTTAATAACTAAAAAATGTAAAAAAACGTATTAAGGTTACAAATTTCAATAATATGTACTATCTTGACATATCATACCCAAGTGCGATTTTTCGATCAAGAAAAGAAATCACGATGTAGGAAGAGTCGCAGGCGTAATATTCCAAAAAACATGCATTCAAATTGTCTCAGTTCTTGAGTTTTATAGCCTTTTTCATGAAAGAGCAATTAATTTTGGAATCTTTCTCACTATTGAAGCTATCGATCTCAAGACATTACTTTGGAGCAAGAAAATGAAACGATATAGAACATGATTTGGTTTTTGCTACTATAACTCCTTTTTTAACACTTTTTTATTGAAAATCTGAGAAATTTCTGTTTTTATGCCCCATAATTTTAAACTTGTCATCACTTGGCAAATCCTCACTATCTATTTCCATAAGTAGTGTTAGGTTGGAAGGAAAAGAACCTCGCTTTTTTGCGTTTTTTCAGCAGGTATTTCTCGGAAACTACATAGAACATATCGAAGTCCGAAATTTCATGAATAGAGTCCCGAAGGTTGTAGTACGCAATATGGGCGGAGCCCAGAACAATCAGGGTCGGACAGAGGAGGTTCGTGGAATTTTTTGGGGCGAAAATCCAATATTATGGCCTTATAAAATGCTCTTAAGTTTTGGCTTTAGAGTTGTGTAAACGACCCCTGAGCCAATGTTTGACATTTGTTTTTTTTACCTTCTTTTTTTATCTAACCAGAAAATCACCAAAGTTAAGAAATTTTAAACATAGAAAATTAAATGACAAAGTACTTCTCTTCAGGCGAAGTCTTTCAAAATTTGATTTCTACTGTGTTTGCTCGTTCTCTCAAAAATGTTAAGTTCTATCTCAAACCCTTAGATTCGTTTTCATCAAATTTTCCACATTATCGGTCATTATCATTCCTAATCACTCTTATCACTCATAATCACCATTGCGTCAGTAGTGGTACATATAAGAACCATTTAGAAGCTTAGAGATCGCTTTCGAAACATTTTCCTCCCTTCATAATCCTTCACATTCTTTTCGCTTTCATCTTGCTGTCAATCAAAGTGATTCATGACAAATCCTCTGCGAACGACGCTCCATTGCTCACCTAAGCTTTTTTTCTTTGGTAAGTTGACATTGCTCCTTCATGTCTTATGGGTAATCGACAATCAAGCTTTATAGGGCAGTCACATCAAACAAAGGTGTAAGATTTCATCTTCTTCAACGCTCGGACATTTCTTTTCTTCGCAGATATATTGTCACTATCCGTCTCATTCTTGAAATTCTGACATAGTGAACTGAAAAATTTGTGAACTTTCAAAGCTTCTGTTGACACAGATGGATTCCACAGGCGATCATGTTGATTTAACCCGGCGTCGTTGTTTTCAATCCTTTGCTGTAGGTCCCTCAGGTATTTTTGCTTTTCACTCCATAATTGTTCACTCTGCAGCATATTGAAGTTCTTCCTTAGGGGCAACTTCTAGCAATTTTGCGCCTATAAGAGAAACCCAGTTTTTTCATAAATAGGAAAAAGGCAAACTATGCGGTAACGCACAGTTCTGACTCGCCAGCTTTCTGCTTACGAAGTTTCGTCGTTCCATCGTTCTTCAGCCCAGCGGGCAGGTAGCGCGGCAGCGGCGCGGCTATCGCCGCTATGCTTTGTCTGCGTTGCCGAATCGAGTATAAGTCCACAGAAGCACAGGTTAACACTTTATGAAGTTGTAGTATCTTTATGTTAATACAATTAGACACTGTCTTTCAATCTGGAACTTTTAGTTAGAATGGGAAGTTATAATTGCCAAAAATGGCTTTGCAGGCGTAGAAGTTCAGAAAATTTGTCTTTGAAGCTTTTTTATGTATTTTTTTTGTCACATTGCATTTTTAACGTGTTTTATACTCTTCAGTACATAACTCTTCTTCTCAAAATTTTTTTTCACTGTTTTCCAAAAGTTTTTATTGCTCATGAATATTTAAGCGCAGTCGACCTTTAAGCATCACAAAACTTTTTTCATTTGGAAAACATGAAATATTTTCTTTTAAGGAAGCCATCTGACGTTTGAGATTAGGCAGTATATATGAAAAATTCTCTGCAAATAATGTTTTACTGCTTCGTATGTGGGTTAGAATCATGGATCTTGTTCTATTAACACAATTTGAAGTTCTATTAACACAATTTGAAAAATTGATTAGTCCAATGATAAAAACAGCATGAGTATTTTGTGTCAATTTGTCAGTTTGGAACTTTATACCCTTTTTCATCCTTTTTCTACATCTTTCGCTTTATCGATCTGCATTTCTGTATTTGTTTAGCTCTTCCTCTCTCCACAATGGCCATTTGATTCCTTGCCACTTGATGTTTACATTTCGAAGAAAAAATCAAATTCCTGTTTGACTAATTCTTCTTTATTTTCAGATGAATATATCGCTGCTAATATTTACATTATTATGTTGTTCACAAGCAGCCTCCGATGATGTGCAAAAAGCAGAAAACTCGTCCGCAATTCTGGAAGCGCTCAATGCGACAACACTGCCAGCGGTGGGTTCTTTTTCTAGTCTTCGATGCAAATTCACTTTATCTCCGAATATTTCATTATTTTGCACCAATGCTTATCAAGTTTTCTGGGTTTTTTTTGCGTTTTTCTCGAATTTTCTCATTTCTCGCCATATTTATTTAAATTTTCTCGCTCATACACCATTATTTTACAAAATATAAAAACTCTTGCATTGTGAAGGTGAGTGAATCTTAGCGCAATCGATGATTTTACCTATTCTTCTCCTCACCTGCACTTTTTTCAAAGCCCTCAGTACTTTTAGCCTTCGTAGTTTCTATGCACTAAACATCTGCATGCCCTTGTTATTCTAGTGCTTGTTTTCCTGAATTAAGTCGATCCGAATGAATGTGTCCGCATAGTCCTTGTGCATTTTGAAGTTTTCTCCATTGAGGAAGATGTTGTTTGGACTTGTAAGGCTTTGAACTCTTCACTATGCTTAATTTTCCTCATTTGGCAATTTTTTTGCTTCTGCTAAGTTGTTTCGTAAGTCTTGTACCATCCAGGTTTTTGAAGAAATACTGTAAATCGTACGTTTTCAATGAGTTGATGGCTCAAGTTCTAGAGAGATTTAATCATTAAATTTGTAGAGGTGCTCATTGGAAAAAGATATAAATTCTTTGCGAGATGAGTTGAAGGAAAATATTCAGGTTAAGATTTTTTGTTATTTTTTACCGTTGAGGTTAAAAGGCTCATACAGTTTTACTTTTGGTTTTGATGATATGCCTCCTAACCTAAAAATTTTTTTGCTGATCTGATTTTTTTGTTCCTACGATTTTTGAATTTCTTTATAATTTATATATTTTTCTTCTGTTATAATCAAATCTCTGACAAGCACAATATGATAGATTTTCTATCAATAAGGTAAAGAGTATACGAGCGCTTTCTTTGTATTTTTACGAGCTGATTTTTCGGTTCAAGAATCATGGGACAGTCTATAATCTAGCAGTTTTCTTATCGCATCTCATTTTCATGCTCCATAGAACGACAATGCTTCAAAAATTTCGAAATAATTCCTAATACTAACTTTCACTAGCTCCAAGGATGACAAGATAGTCTGATATTCGGGATTAGGGAACAGTTGGGAAGTAATTGATAAGCAGTAATTATTGTTTCGCTCAGTTCTGTTCAATGAGTGTACTGTTTTCACCTATAGGCTGCTGCATGACGAATGCGCAATATCTTCGGACGCGAACGCGGCTGCTGCAGAGCGCATTAGGCGCAAGATTTACAACGGTGAGGATACGCGCGCGTCGCGTTCGCGCCCGCGCAACTAACACTGCTTCCGCGCCTTCGTCATGCAGTAGCCTTTACATCTTTATTCTGTATGTCTAGTTGCTCCAACTTTATGGCCTCCTGATTACTTGTCTTTCACGTATTGGAAAAATTTGTGCAAACAGTGGTCGTATTCATCAACGAACCCAGTGGGTTCCGGAACCCACGAGAACTGGGTAACTTGTTTCGTGGATACCGGTATGCTTGACTTTTGGGTTCCCGAACCCACTGGGTTCGCCCGTGAATACCGGTTAAGTGTCTTTTTGTGGGTTTCAGAACCCATTGGGTAGGCTTAACCCACATAATCGGTATTCACGAAACTACTGGGTTCCGGAACCTAGTGGGTTAAGCCTACCCAGTGGGTTCTGGAACCCACAAAAAGACACTTAACCGGTATTCACGAGCGAACCCAATGGGTTCGGGAACCCAAAAGTCAAGCATACCGGTATTCACGAAACAAGTTACCCAGTTCTCGTTGGTTCTGGAACCCAACTGGGTTCATTGATGAATACAGCCCCAGGGGCTCAGCACAGTGGCAGTGGTATTATATTTTAGCGACCTCAGTTCTGACCCGTACTTTCCGCAAGAAGGACAACGCTCACATCAGATTAAAGTGCAAATTCGCGTAAATGCATTGTTTTTCCGCTGTACTTATTTAGTACAAAGCTAGCTTGTCTTCCTCACCAGGACTGTGTTAGTATCAAATTACATTCTTTTTGCGAGAGTGTTTTCTTATCATTTGCTTTTAGTTTGTAAGGATTTTTTGGACTTCGTTGAATTTGGAAACTGTTAGAATGATTTGAAACATTTTTCATGATTTATATCAAGCAAGAGTCTAAAATAATGCAGAAAATGTCTTTGCATTCGACTTCTCAAATTTTTGAAGGCAGTGCCTAAGTAAATCCAAGTACGTGGAATTCTTGTGTGAAAACTGATCTGAAGACCATGAGTAAGCAATTGCTCAAGCGGCAGCACACATGATTCACCCATGACGGAGAGATTTAGCTTTGAACTGAAACCCAGACCGTAGCTCCTACAGTACTCGGGGCGCTGATTGGCCAGCTCGAAATGAGCTACCCTTTGATTCAGCGGTATTGGCGGGTGGAAGGCGGGGCATCGAAGCCTAATCAAGGTTAGTGCATGATCGAAAAGCATGGTCGCGGGCGAGACGCAGACTGCGTGGCGGGTGCGAGCGGTCGCCTTTCATCCGCCAATCCCGTTGAATGAAGGGTAGGTAGAGTTTAGCCCTCAATTGCGATTGGATCATACGTGTTGCCGTTAGGGCTAGGCTTAGCTAGGGCCATATAGAAAGAGCGGCTCCTTAGATTTTTATTTGACACGACATTCAAATTGCTGCTTCAGAAATGGTGCCTACAGGAGCAAAGATTAAAGGAGAAACCTAATCCACAAAATCGACATAATGGGGGTGTTTTTCGGCTTTTAGTTTCATGTTTCCTATTAGAAGAATGTTGCTTCAATAGATTTGCGTGAAATGGGGTTATTGATTTTTTTACAAATGGATTGACATGAATGGGTTTTCTTCCTACTACCTGTTTTCAAAAATTTATTAAATTGTTATGCATATTTAATATTCGATTTAGCTGCAGAATATTCAAAAAGTACACGGAGTGGGCGGAGCCTGTCTACCGCTTCTTTAAATTTTTTTCCCACGCGTTCTGCATATGGGGTGGTCCCATTGGCAGCCGCGCGGCTTCCATTCATCTCTTCAAACGCATTCTCCTCTCCTCGGCGCTTGCACTGCTCTGGCCGCCGTGGTTGCACTTTTCTATTGAATATAACGCTTTTGCTAGGTTTGAATGATTAGAAAGACGTTGCTTTGACAGCTCAGAGCTTGTCTTGTCAGTTATTCCAATCGAAATTTTTTGGCAAGGAATCCAAAAAAGGAATTGTTTTACACAGCTGTCGATTTCGGATGAAATTGGTTGAGCCAAAATTGCAACTGGTAGTTTCCAATCGAGTGCAATTCTAAGCTGACTAAAAAACAAAAAAAAATAAAACGAGAATAAAAAATAAGTGACGATAAAAAATGTACATTATGAGCATTAATTATTTCTGTTGGCAAACAAATGAGTAGAATTAATTTTTTTTTGAATTTAAGATTCGCGCGCCACAACAAATATTCTCGGACTCCTGCAAAATTTTCCTGTTTCATTGTTTCTATGTAATGTAAAAGTGTCTGAACTAGAACGATGCTTCGGTTGTCTGAACGAAAGTCCAGGAATGTAAATTCAATTTACAAAATTTTTCAATTATAGAGTTGCAAGCTCCGATATTATGCAAAAATTGGCTTTAATTCAGTTAGTTTCCTTTTTTGGTCTTTGCTTCCCCTCTCAATTCAGACTATCGGTTTTTCTTTGAACGTTGCACTACGCCATTATATGAGCCCATTTATCGCCATCATTTTCCAAGTTCTGCGTTCAAGTCCTGGGTTCTTGAATGTTCCAAACCTACATAATGATGGATATTCAAACCAATACCAGTTTCTTTCAATGTCATCATAAAATCTAACCATGAGGTTTGAATTTTGCGAATTTCTAGAGATACGTTTTCATTTTTGTTTGAGTTCTGCTTCCGAGCCTCTCTTTGCCCATAACAATCAAAGTATTTTTGCTGATCCACTTATTTACATTTAATTCTGCCGTAAAAGGGCTGACCGCAATCTAAATTCACAGTATGAGTTAGCTGACCGCCTCGCTACTGTAAGGCTACGGGAGGAACTCCCTTCCATCCACGTAGCAATGGTCTAATTCATCTGTCCCAAAACGAAAATTTTGATGAATTGGATAAGCGAAAAAAGTAGCTTTTACGATATTATTTGGTATTTTTCAAAAACACTGCGAATATGGAGTATTCAGGAAATTCGTTTTCTTCTATAGGAAGATATGCAAACTTTTAGCACACTTCAACGGCCTAAATAGAAGAAATTTCCAAAAGCCAAGATATCAAAGTCGCTTTGATTTGCACAAGGAATATTATTTGCATAAGGCTCAAGTTCTGCTATACCATGACATTTATAAGAATAATAAGCCGAAAATTTTGAATTTAGATCCAAGTTAGAAGAATCTATATTGCTTCTCGATCACGTGTTCAGAGATATAACAAACTTAATTCTTGAGTTTTTAGGAGAACAAATATTTCTCAAACTATTTCAGTCACAGACATATGGAGAGGTTTTTTTCGGTCAAACAAACAGAAGAATAAAAATTTTTCAGAATTACTTTTTTTTTCGATCACAGAAAGATGTGGAAAAACTTTTGAGTTATCTTCTAGGTTTTCCAGTCACATGACCAAACCTGAGAAGTTATGCTATGAATGATAGAAAAAGAGTAAGTGTACATATGCCATGAAGACTGCAGAAAAAATTCTTGAAAGAGGTGGAAATCAATAAATATTCTTTGTTTTTTCTGTCAGTTTTTCGGCAAACTTTCCATGCTTATCCCAACAATCCTACCTTTACCGACCCCCTCAGCTTCTTATAAATGCTGAATATGCTTGTGCTTCATTTCTTTGTCAAATCCGATGTCATACGGGCTATTTTGGAGAATTTAGCTAGCCATTCAGGCATGCTTTGCTTTCCACGATAGATAGCAAACATCAATCTTTCCAGGCACTCCGTTAGCCCTTTTGATTCCCAAAGGGCGCATCACTCACTGAATTTCACTAGTCATATAAAGTCCATTGCACTTTTCAAAACATTCACTTTATCCCGTTCCCTTGCGCGGGACAGTCATAATGTCTTCGGAATAGGAAGATGGACGTTTTTGCTCGTGTTTTCAAGGTTGAACGAGATTGTTATGGGGCAGATTTGAGCTCATCGTCAAAATGTCGTCGTAAACAAAATTTGCGCCGAAGTGGGCGATGTGTATAGCATACTTATGCAGCTGCTGGCATTTGTTTTGCATGCGACCTAAAATGATTATTCATGCGGAGTTCTGCTTTTTAGACCACCTACGCCGTTTGCGGCACGGTCCACTTGCTTTCTTTGGCGTTAGTCGAGAAACTTTTGATTTTGGGAAGCATTATGTTTTGCGAATGTTTTGGGCATAAAATTTTAGCTATGCGCAGTCTGCTCCCCGGACGCCCACCCAGTCTGCGGTGCGGTTCATACGTAACCTTTGTTTCAACTGGCTTGGCGGCTACGTTACCTTTGTTTTAAATGGCTTGGCGGCTGGAAGGCGGGGCTTTATGACCTAGTTTAGATTGCTCGCGCCCGCGATGCAGTCTGCGTCTCTGTCGCGCGCGCTATCATTATCTAGCCTTAATCAGATCACCAAGTCCCGCCTTCCAGCCGCCAAGTCAGTTGATAACTACTTTCATAAAGCGTTTAATTGAGAAATGTTCATGTTCTGTGCTGGAATGAATAAGAGAATGCTTTGAAGGGGAGAAATTTATCAGTTAAATTAAGAAAAAAATTAAATCATGCAGCATTTTATTACTCGGACCGCCCATGCAGTTTGCGGCGCGCTCAGCGAGCAAATTGTGATTTTCAAAAACTCCCCGTCTCAAATTTCTACATTCTCGGGCTTCTTCTTTTTCGGCTGCAAATTCGTCTTTGACTCCGCAGGCCAAAAGCTAAATCTACTGAGAGCCATAAGCTATCTGCTTTCACTCTTTCTAACCCTCTTCCATAAATCTGCCCCATTGCGAGAGAGTTCATGAGGATTAGGCGCGCCTAAGCTTCCGGCGCCTATTTCTCTTCTTTCAATGCACCCTGGTATTAGAATTCCATTATGTCTAGCTAACAAGATGTGGAAATTGAATTCGGCTGAGATTTATTCGAAAACAGAGGCTTTTCCTTTTCTAGATCTTTCGAGTATTGTTTAGGAAAGAACTCTCCCGGAAACGTCATATTCACTGCAGAAAATCGTATTTTTCCAGCACACGACTGCAGCGCCTTGTTTTCTATTTTTTACGAGCGGCTGATTTTGAGTCCCAAGTGTATGTCTTGGTTACTCAAATGCTCTTTTTATCCCGGAAGTCAAATTTCCAATTGCTGCATCCGACACTCACTGGAGCGTTTTCCTTCAGCTTTTCTTTCAACAGGTTTCTTTGATCTTATACGGAGGGCAGCATAAAAATGCACACTAGTGTTAGTTTGATGGATTTTTTCACATACCCTTTAGCTTTCTTGATGCGGGAAATTTCATAGTTCAGGACTTGAAGATTCTAGAAATGACTCATGATTCTTTAAATATACAAAGTAAAATAAATCAAATCAGTTTTTATGCCAATGATTGTGTCTTTGCATTCTTTTGGTACCTACACCTTGGGCAATGAGATTTAAATTTTTCCGAAAGTCAGAACATTTTTGAAGGTTGTTAATCTCAAAGAGAAACAATCTATCGACCTAAAACATGAATAATGTCCAAATTCGAGCACATAAATAAAAATGTTGCCTCCATTTTATTGACCTACAAGCTCCAGCTGCAAGGTTCCATTTTTACGCAAATTCTCAATTCATAATCGCTTTTCATTTCATTTTGATCGTATCAAAAACTTTTCTAGCAGATTCTTTGTCTTTGCATTGTGTTACTGGTATCGAGTTATCAGAAAGTAGATATTTTATTCGACTTAAAAAATCTATCTCGCTTTTATTTTTATTTTTTATTGGGGAGCACATTTAGGAGGTCGTCTGAATACAGTACATACCTGTACGAGCTAGTCTCAGGTTCAAAAACCAGAACCAAACAAAAAATTTTATTGGTAATAGAGAGATTTTCAGTGATCGTATGTCTACTGAACTTTTCGATCTCATTACTTCAAGAAAAACCTTGACAATTTTATCATCAACGCACCAAAGAGGATTCAAGACGATGATGACTCAGAAATTGGGTTTTTCGGGTTTCGCAAGCAATTTCCACCAAGCTTTAGCAATATCTTTCTAGTTTATTTGCAGAAGGTCTTGCTCTACATCTCTATCAATATTTTCGAACACGTGAGAATGTTGCTTTTTCCAAATAGCATCTTCCACCGTTATTTGCTTCCCTTCTTCGGAACACACAATATCTTCTTGCTATTTCAGTGTTTTCTTTGAAAGGGAATTCTTCAGTGTTTCTAATTTCTTCGAGTTTTTTTATTCGGGACTAAAGCAATAAACTTTGCATGACTCCATCAACAGCGAAATGTTGCAAGTCGCCCTCTACTCAGCATGTACTTCCTCTTCCTTTTTATTGCTTTTATTCTTTGGCGTTGAACGCAATCATTGGGATTCTGCAGTTGGAAGCAACTAATTAGATGTTGGGCCTGGCCCATATAGGGTGCATGCAAGGTTCATGGAAATAATGTGATATTTGCAAGATTTTGATGCTTATACGGTTTGCAATCATCATATTAGGCTAACAATGCCTTTTTTTGTAAAATGTGGGTGTTTTCCGTGATCTATGATTCGCAATTAGTTGTGCAAACTCTATACCTTTTTTTCTATTTCTCTTAGTAATG
Source organism: Cylicocyclus nassatus (assembly GCA_958299035.1). Classification (NCBI taxonomy): domain Eukaryota; kingdom Metazoa; phylum Nematoda; class Chromadorea; order Rhabditida; family Strongylidae; genus Cylicocyclus; species Cylicocyclus nassatus. The sequence continues at coordinate 26,264,587 of CATQJL010000305.1, read as the reverse complement.
TAAAGAAACACAGCATAGTATCTCAGGCAGTTAAAGGCAGTGTCCGGGCAAAAACTCGATTTCTAGGAAATCCACTTACCGGGGGTTATCAGCAACGCTGATTCCGAAACTCCACATTAGAAGGCGCGAAAACGGCGAGAACGTATGTTTTTCAAAGCCGCACAATTTGAAATCCGACGGTCCCCGCCAAGGCAGAGACGCAGAGTCGCTGCGGGACCCTACATTTTAACTGTGGCGGCATGCGTACTCTGCCGCATAGCAGGAATTCGGACAGCTCGGAGGACCCCGCCCCAAGGCGTAAGTTTCCCCACTTTCCGGTCGTTTTTCTTGCTTTAAGTCGAGCGTTAAGGTCTCGCACTTGCGCGAAGTTGTGTCGGAGGGGGGGGAGGGAGGCACCCTTGCATGGCACTGAAATCCCAAAACCCCATCTTGCCCGGACACTGCCTTTAACACAGATTCTGCAAGATTCTGAAAAAAATCCATTTCAATCATATTCTTTCATCAAGTTTCAATTTCAATCCCCAACGGATTGGCTGTTTAACACCTTTGTTTTGTATCTCTGTGACCTATCGAATGACAGCTACTTACAGTCTAGCAGATTAAGTGGAAACGGTGCCCTTGTGGTGTCGACAACATTCGGGCGTGAAAATGGTCGTAGTTCGCACGTCTACGCCCTAGAGCCATTTTTTAGTGCAAATGCTGCCTTTAAGCAAGGGCACTATCGACCATCATGTCTACTAGGCCATTTGAAATCCGCGCCAATATTTTCGTGAGGCCCCGGATAGACTTCACGCGATTTGATCGTCGCGACTCAATCGCCGACATTTCCATTCATTTTCATTTCAAATTCAAAAATTTCGGGCTGGAAAAGTATCACAACCGAAATGCAAGCTGGTCGGCATGCAATGATATTGTAACAGTTGTGTCGTCGCTATTCAGTCGCGACGATCAAATCGCGTGAAGTCTGTAAGGGGCCTGAAGCACACGTGAAGCTCTGCGTCGTCTTGTGGATAACCTCAGTCACCTGAAATTGAGATAAAAGCCAAAACCCACTATCCAATATTCTTCAAATGTGCTGTTCCTATTTAAATAGATAAAATATACGCGCTAGAGTTGAGAATTAACCTCTTGTTGCCGCTTGCTTGTGTAGTTATCTAAATCTTATAGTCTGAACTTTGACCAGAAGCGATCATAATATGATTCTTCAAAAAATATTCTTCTTTGCAACCCTTGTTATGTTGACTGCTTTTTAATAATTCTTCAATCGAATTTCAGGCTAACGTACCCGAGCCACTTGTCTCTCCAAATACGACAATGATCCGTCAACCGAGTATATTCGGTATGCGAGTTGAGCTACCAGCCGAAGATCCATTTGGTTATGAGTGAGTCTATTATTTCTACTTTTTCTTTGTTCCCCTCTAGACCCATTTCAGCTTTCGTTTACGTATGATTATGATTTTCCTCTATGCTTTTGTTTACATTCCACTTTTCCCAAAAATCGTAGAAGTCACTCCTTTTCTCCCCTCCATTTTCCCTCCTAAATTCGATTGCTCCAAAATTACTTTGAGTGGTCACTCTCCTCGCTTCCCCCCCCCCCCCTTTACTTTCTCTGATCTTTCCGAAAGGCCGTATGGGTGATTACTTCATTCTCTAAACCATCTTCCCAATTAGTTTTTCTAAAAGTTTTCCGACTAATCCTTCTTTTCCCCTCCACCTCCGGTTCCGCATTTCCCTCCTCTACCTACATTTTGATTTATTCTTATACGTAACATTCTCTTGTCTGCACTATACTCTATCCAATTTTTGACTTTCTCGGTGGTTTTTAATGAGTGTTCATTCTCTTCCCTTCCTTTCACTCCACACTTGATTTTTCCGGAGCTCGAGTGATCTTCCTTCTCTTTTTTTTCCCAAATTTTTTCTCTGAGTTCTTATGTGGTAGTTGTCTTTTTATTTCTCCTCGCTTGCTCTTATTTCAAGTTTCTTAAGAAGAGTTTCTTGTTAGAACTCTTGAAAGTGATCAATTTCTTACACTTCCTCTTCCTCCCTTCCACATTGAGTACTTATCGGAAATCTTTTAAACGATGATTCTTTTCTCCATTCCCACATCCACACTTTGATTGCTCCGAGAACTTCCTATGACGAATTGTTGTCTTCCCTTTCCCAACCCAAACCCACATTGCGTTTATTAAAATTAGCTGATTTTAGCAAACACGGAGTATGTATCGTCACTCCCGACGAGCAATTCAAAGTTGTGATCTATGGCAATCATTTGGATAAAATTGCTCAGCTTATGTTTACTCCGACAAACAACTGTACTGACGGAAAACATGTCGTCGACGCCACTAACGATTTCATCGTTCATTTCACACACAAGGTAGGGAAAGGAAAAGTTTTTCGAGTTTAGAAATCGGAACAGCAAAGTATATAGAAAGAAGATGTGGAAAAAGCTTGCACAAATTGTTTGCGTTGAGAGCATGAGATCGTGTTTTTATTGGTCCGGAAATCACGGTATCGAATTTCAGGCTACATTCCATCTAATGCTACCAATGCTTCCGGAAAGCATTCATGCGTACAAAATGTGTGTTAAACCGAAAGGTGCTCCGCTAGGGTTGGAACTGAGTCCGGTGGGGAATAGGAGTGCTTATTCGAGATGAAAAATAGCGTTATTTTGATTTTTATAGCTTGACGATGTATCCACATGGATTACAACAGAGAAACCACCAAAAGAGTACTTCTTGCCGTTGCCAGTACAGGTCAGTAGTAAATATTGTCAAAAAAATTAGCTTCTCCACTGTCAACCAACTTTCAAACTCTTTTTGCCAAAAAAAGTTTTCAAGAGGGTCTCCGAACTAATTTGAGCACTCATAGAAAGTTCGTTGTCACATAACAATTCGACGACCGCGTGATACACACGGTGACTCATGCAATGAATCCGTGATGCACATGGTGTATCACGGCTCGGATTTGTTTTAATAACGACTACAGTGGAGTTTTACGCTTGATACAGACTTGATTTTTACTAATTGTAGGTATACTGTAATGACAGTTTGCATGTTCCACCTGAAAAAAGACTGGACCGTAAAAGGCTTGGTCTCAAAAGGCAAACCAAAAAAATGCGCGTGGTCGTCAATGTGTTAAGCCCTTGCACTTGTAATAATCAGAAAAAACTCCCAAGTCTTCCCCCCCGCACCTCCTCCCTTTCCTCTCTTTCTTTCCCTTTCCGTTCATTTTCTATTTCAGATAATGGTGATTGCATTTCTTCTCAGCCTCTCAGCTCTATTCTCAGGTCTCACACTTGGCCTTATGTCGTTAACTCCTCAGGAGTTGGAACTTGTCATGAAAGCTGGTTCACCAAATGAACAGAAATATGCTTCACTGATTTTGCCGATAAGAAAGAAAGGCGAGTTTTGTTTTTATATTTTCTGACGGCAAACGACGAAGGGGGCGTGAGAGGGAGTGGGTAGGATTACTGTAGATTTTGCCGAGACAAAATTTTGAAAAAAAAAACTTTGCAAGCTTTCTTTTCCTCATTCTTACTCTACCCCGACGTAAATCTGCAAAAACCACACTAGCAAACGTTTCTGGAATCAAGGGCTATATTTTTCTTCCAGGAAATCTTCTTCTTTGTGCTCTTCTTCTGGGTAACGTTATAGTAAATGCTGCTATTTCTATTCTATTCGGTCAATTGACTACTGGTCTGCTGGCTCTTCTTGTTTCATCGCTTGGAATTGTCATTTTTGGCGAGATCGTACCACAGAGTATATGTGTCAAGTAAGACTTTCGCTTCATAGAAAAAACGTTGGAGGCATTTTGCGCCTACAGTATGCTACCGTAGCCTAAACGCATGGGAGGCAGTTGTGCAAGGTTAGCCTTTTTTGCTGATTTTTGATTCTTTTTGTTGACGATTGTGCGGTAAGGCAGGTTTTCTTGTGCTATGTCGCCGGAGATTACGGTAGCAGTACCGTATGGACTAGAAATATGCCTTTTTGTCAAAAGAAAAGTACTATTGTAAGCTTTTCGATTCTTTGAATTTACAGGAAAGGTTTAGCTGTTGGTGCACATACAATAATGATAACGCAAATATTTATATTTATCACTTATCCCATAGCATGGCCTGTAAGCAAATTATTGGATTATTTGCTTGGCGACGAATATGTGGGTTTTTATTTCATTATAGCTTGTTACAAGCATATTTTTGTAAACTTTTTCCGCAAACATGAATTTTCCGCGAACCTAGTTGTCATAATATCGAAAATTATAGCAAGCTTATGACCGGAAGCGTTTGATGGAATTGATTCGTATGTCTATCAAAGATGATGATGGAATGGTGTCGAATGAGTTGAAGATTGCAGTTGGTGCGATGGAAATAGCAGATAAAGTAGTAGAGGATGTCATGACGAAGTTGGCGGTAAGTAAAAGTTTCTATAATTTGAGATTGTTTTTCTTGATTGATTTATGCGGAAGTTATGGTATTTTCGAAATGTAGCTGAAAAACGAGTTCTGCTAGACTCATAAAGCTTGAAATTTCCGTTACTTATGGAAGATTATTTATGCTATGTAGCACTTTTTAGGATGTATTTATGATACCCGACACAACTGTACTCAACACCAAGACCGTGGCCGAAATAGTCAGAATGGGCTATACTAGAATTCCTGTCTACTCTGACGGTGACAAAAATAACGTTACTGATCTTTTATTTGTCAAGGTAAGGTGATGCTGCAAATATTCAAATATGCTACAAAGTTCAATACTCTTCAGGATTTGGCTCTTCTTGACCCAGACGACAACTTTACTGTCAAGACCGTATGTGGCTATCACAAGCACCCTGTAAAGTTTGTCTTCAATGACACACCATTGAGTATTCTGCTGGAAGCATTCAAGAAGGTGAGTTCAAGAATTAGTTCTGTTTGAAAAGTCGGAATAAAACTTAATGAAAATAAATTTCAGGGAGAAGGACATTTGGCTATGGTAAAACAACTCAACAGTTCTGAAGACCATGATCCTACTTATGAATTGGTTGGTGTGGTCACACTTGAAGATATCGTCGAGGAGATCTTGCAAGTAGGATTTTTTCTGCAACCTTAGATAAGGGAATAATAGGGAATTTCAGGCGGAGATCAACGACGAGTTCGATGTTGTCTCGGATAATGTGAATAAAATCAAGAGGAAAAATCTTCAGGTAATTTTTCGAAAAATTGCCAATAGCCAAAAGCCAGTCACGCCACGTCCTCCTTACATGAATGAATCTTGGAGTTTTTGCTTAATAAATCGCTCTCATCTTGAATAACCAGCATTATTTTTTTAAAATAAAGAATTTCTGTGGCGCACGATTGTGCCCAATTTTTTAAGCTATCATGATATTTTCCAGAATTTACATATTAGGTTGTCTCGAAATGTCCGTTTTCTCAAACCATTGTAAAACCACGCACAATGAAGACCTGAAGGAGCTTCAACATGCATTCGATGCAGCTTTTCCTTCTCTTTTTTACGGTTACATTTTCGTACCAAAATCCTGTATGCTTTTTCTGATAATTGCTAAAATTCTTCGCCCGTCATTTTTATCTTTTAAAGTTCAGTTAATTTTTGAAAATTTCGTCCCATGGTTTCGGAGAAGTTCATGTATGGCTCAAACAAAGCAATTCTCGGACTATATGGCCATATTTTCAGATTCTCTTAATCTAATGTTTTGAGCTTCAAAAAACTGTTTCTTCGAAAGTCTCGATTTTTAGTAAAGTCATGAAACACGCAATTGCGGCAAAAAACATGAAAACTTTCAAAGTTTTCCAAATTGAAGCTTGTTTTATTATTAAACAATATTTATGCAACATAACCGAATTTGATTTGCTTCAAAAATCTTCAAAAATCTGCTTTTTGGAATTTCCGGTAATCTTACATGGTAAACATAATCAAAAAGCCGCAGTTTTTCTTAAATAAATAATTATTATAACCTGATAAACGTGGTCTACTTAATCTAAAATAAGCACGTTGTTGCCAAAGGTTTGCTCTACTCAACAGTCATTAGCGCTCTTTGAGAAAAGCAGTATAAAGATTTTTAAAAATTAGAAAAATTTGGCGTTACTGCTGATGTGCTCAAAAAGCCATGGCTATAATATCGCAAAGAGACAGGGTAGATTAGAGACCAAATACAGCTGTAAGAAAGAGCATGAAAATATGAATCAAATGGTCCCTAGGTCGTCCGTGGATTAGTGTTCTGTGAGTTTTAGTGGGCGATGAAAGAAACCGACAAAACCTTCGGGACAACCTAATATAAGCACATCACTACTCCTTAGGCTATTGTAGATGGATAACTTTGAGCCATAATTGTGGTACATTTCATCAGAATTTTTTTCAGCAGCGTGACTTATCCAAACTGTATGACAAGGACGCTCCACAAGTTCAGATTTCACTACAGGTTTGTTTACCCTTTCTCCACTTTCTCTTGCACTGATAAATATTACGAAGATGCTAATGGATTAGAGTTAGGCATTCAAAAGCTTAGATTTGAATGGCCTCATGGATCCAACTGAGAATATCTTAAATTTTCTACTTTTCTTATTCAAAAGAATAGCGTTTCTCAGCTATGATAGGGAACAACTGATGAGATCTTTCTCGACTGTCGGTTCCGTACTTGGGAGGGCAAGCGTTAGGCGACAAAACGTGCAAAACGCAAGCAACGTAAATCCCGTAACTCAAAACTATGCACCATTTTTTCATTGGCGTCGGGTAATGTATCGGCCCCGACTCCCATCCCCCTGTTTTTGGCGGAGGAGACGTTTTGCACGGGGAGTTCTTTGGGGTCCAAAAAATTGGGTTTGTTGCCTAACGCCCTACACCCCCGTACTTGGCATAGGATTAATTAACTATCTGCGGAAGTCTATCCTCGTATTCCCATCCCCATAATTTTCAAAAGTGACGTACAGAGCACGAGTGGATAACAGCATTAGTGATTTCTAGCATGTAATATGTTCATGTGTCCTCTAAATGAGATTCTCTCTAGATGCAAATGGTAGCACTCCAATGGTTAGTGGCAAATGAGGAAGCTTTTTCATCGACCTACATAGATAGCAATGTATTGGAGCGTTTGATAAGAAACTGTGCAAGAAGGGTGAGTTCTGAAAGATTGTCTTGAAAATGGCACCTTGTAGAATCTTCGTTAGATTTTAATGCAATTTAGATTAGAATAAACGTTTTGCTTACAGGTTGACATCTCTGCCATTATGGCGATGTCTCATGATGAAGTGAATGTACCCAGACTAGCGAAGCTTTACACCAAAGATGAAATCAGTGATCGTTTTGTTCTTATCCTGGAAGGTCGCGTGCAAGTCACCATTGGACAGAGCGGAATGATGTTTGAAGCCGGTCCTTGGCACTGTTTTGGTGGTGAAATATTGAAGAAACTGGTACAAGGGGCTGCCACCTTAAGTAGAAGTACCTCAATTGTTGGTGAGTTATCACAGCTTTTGCCTGAATTTTTTTTGATTAGTTGTAACTTTTCAGATACGTCTGATCTCTCTTGTCGCCGTCCCGATCTCATGTTCAAGCCTGACTATTCCGTTGTTGTGAAAGAAGATTGTACTTATCTAGATGTTAGCGTTGCCGCTTATATTAATGCCTATAAGTCAACACTTATGCAAAGAGAAAAAGGGTTGGTTGGCTTGTTTTTCAAATCCACAAAATGACCCATTTTGCATTTTATCACATTACATCGTCCACTGATGTAAATGTATTTACAATCATGTTATTCAGCCGAGACGACATGTCTATAGATGGCGTACCCCTGTCCTCTTGTTCCCCTTCACCACCTACAAAACGGAAGAACACTCATTCAAATTCAGTTAGAAAAGAGGTAATTTTCAATTTGAATGCCATGCTGACTTCATTAATAATGATCTTAGTTTAAGTTATACGTGATTATGATTTGAGGAAGGCTTTGAGCTGCGGTATTAATCCTACATTGATTACAAAAACGCCAGTCTGAGCCTACACTGCATAGCAGGAGGTTTTCGTTCAAGCGAAATCATGCTCAGTGTAAGCTCTGAATGGTCTTTAGGGCAAGATTACCGCTTACAAGGGAAAGATACTCGGTGACCGTGGCCTTTTGAAATTAAAAGTAAACATTGAGTGCACCTTGAGGCGCTAAATCCAAATCCGCTTTCGGTATCTGCTGTGCGCTCTTCTGAAAGAAGTCATAAATATTTCTTGCCACTAGAATTTGCACTGTTTTGATGATAGGAATCACCAACATTGTTGGAATGTTCATTACGCACTACAAAAAAGCGCCAAGATAAAATAAAGCTTTACATCAAGCTCAGAAAAACTGTCTTTTATATATCGGATTCTAAAAAGCCTGAATACGATGATTCTGACTGCCTAAATCTCGTGGAAATAATATGGAAAAAAGTCCACAACTTCATTCAGAGAGTCGCACAGCAGATAATGAACACAGATTTGAAATCACCGGTAGATTCAAGGCGCATCTACCGGTGTACGTCCCACTGCAAAAGGCCACGGTCACCTAGTCTTTACTTGTTAGTTTAAAAGAGCCTTCAAAGCTATTCTCATTCTTACTTTAGATGTAATTAACTGAACAGTGCTTATTTTTTTACTTTGTCTATTGGTATTTTTACTAACGTTTGTAATTAATATTTGCTGTAACGTTCCGCTTGATTCAATTTATTACGATGCATTTCCAAGAGCACTATGTAGGTGAGCGAGATTCAAAGCACAAACTTGCAGTCGGCTCCAATCCTCGATCCGTCGGCGCTGCTTGTGCCTCCTATTAAGGTGCACACGTCACTGATCGAGGCAAAGGAAGCCGTCAAGGCACTGAACGCCAGAGAGAACGGCATCTCTCTTGACAATGAGGTTGGTGCATATAAATATTATGCTTTCACATGTTTAGTAGATATCGTCGGCGAAGAAGCATGGGAAATAGTTGCAATATACCAAATTGTTGAAAAGTTCGCAAGGAAGTACAAGAAGTTGTAGTGGCTTTTTGGCTTGAGATAGGCGTTGACATGGAAACTCCGTTCGCAGAAAAAGTGGGAGTTATTGAATTTGGTTTGCCAGAAGTGCACAGGTTTGAGAGCAGCCGGAAAAATCAATCATATAGTTCTTCAAAGCCTAATATAATCCTGATTTTGTCCCTGATGTTCTACAGCGCGCAACAGGCATTAGAACGAATTTGATGGTCATGGGTAGCCCTAAGCAGCGCGAATTTTGGTAATGATTTAAGATTTGTTCTGCATATTGTCGAAGGCACTATCGTTTTCAATGGGCGTTCCAAGTTGCATGGTTGATACCTATCTCATGTCAAAACAACCGCAGGTCCATGTATATCCAGAAGCAATTTTTTAAGCTAGTTTGCCCCTCAATCTGGTTTTACGGGCTGTCCACATGAGGTGTAACAGGCTATGAAAACTCATTTTTTACATTTTTTTTGCAGCATGCGTAGCATTACCCTCATCGTTTCCTCCATATTATATCTGTTATAGCAAATTGATATTGCGCAGAGATAAAAAATTTGAGCGTTTCTTGTTGTTGACTGAGATCTGAGGAATTTGAATAGTGCCTGTTAGTGCAAGCGCTGCTGAAAAGCGCATTTTCGGTTCGGGAATCTGTGAGATCAAGCAAATTTGTGAAAACTTGCGGGAACTTGGGGAAATGCTAAAATCATGAAAAACTCATGGAAGAAAAGCAAAGGCAACTGCACAAGTTTGTATCTGCTTCACTCATTAAATAATCCATGGTTTCAATTTAATCTCAACGAAATTACTGACCTTTCGATTCAGATTCTTATGAGAAGTTTTATATTCACTTCTTTCCTTCTTTAAAATTTTGTTTATAGTGGTTCTTTTAACACTACTCTCATAATTTTTTATACGTTATGGGCAGCAAAGCCGTAAGCTGCAAGTTCACTGCTTTTTGAATTGTTATAATGATGCAATGCACTGCAAAGAATCGTTGACTTTTTTCGTGTATTTTGTTTATTTTTATTTTTATTTTTTATTGTTAAATCAAATTAGCGTAATTTATTATGCTTTCAGGAAGAGATGAGCTTACTGTTATCCGACTCAAAGCTCCTAGAAAACGTCTAACTTATACTGTACATACAGTATTTATTCGTTGTTCAGACTTTATCTTTTACGGGTACACATTTGATTGAAGTTGTTTATGAATCCTTGGACTACAGTTGCCACAATCAGGAATTTTTTGCCTTTCGTATCAATGATAGCGTTTATTATAGTTCACTGATCTCAAATCTCAGATTGTTGACTGTTTTTAGTATCAAGAATTTGCCAGCATTATTTCATTCTGTAACTTACATTCTAGCAATGTGTCTGTGAATTTGTGAAACCAGACATGTTAATTAGTGCCTTTTGCAGAGGAATTTATAGTTTTAGTTCATTGTTGTTAGTTCTTGAGATAATAAAATTTGTTTGTAGTTCTCTGTACCACGTAAAAACTTAATTGTCAAAGAAATTGTCTTTTTCGAGTAACGCCTTTTTTCTCCGCAATGTGAGCGGATCGCTCACGGGTGGCAGTTATTACACAGTAAGAAAATTGAGGACTAGTCCGGTGTTTTTTCTTGATATCTGATCAGGTTTTGGGTTCTAGATTTACCGTCAATGCCACTTGTGATGATTTAGATCGATCCAAGAAACTTATTGGTATGCTCGCTACATTAAGAAGATATCTTTAATAAGAAAATCGTCTCGTTCTCATGTGTATCCCACTCTGTGCAATAAACGACAAAATTCTTCTTCGAAACTTACGATCTTGATGTTGATGCTGGAAAAAATTGGAAATTTTACGTATGTATGCTGCGCTGTGATGTTGCACCAAATTTTCCACCTTTCCCTTTTCAACCCATCGTCTGACTGCTAAAATGAAATTTGATAGCACCGAAAAAAACGACCGCTAAGAGAAAGCCTGTGTTCCCTTTTGAACTATAACTTCTTTTGGCAAAGGATGCAAATTACCTTGTCAGTTATTTGAAGCCTTTGCATAAAGAGTAATTGCGTTTTGTCGGAATTGCATCTATCTTATCAGCAAAAGAAGCTTTTCTACAAACGTTCTACACTAGATGTTCTTGATGTAATTTTGTCTTGTATATGTTTTTGGTTCATATTGAGTTCTGATGAGTCGGTATGCTTGAATCCTCGATTAAAATTAGTGCCAACATGAAGGCTAAAGGTGACTGCTCAGTGTGACATACACCTTGTTCGAAAATGCTACGGGTTGATTACAAAGCCGAAAAAGGGATTTTTCAAAGTGCCGTAGACTGCATTGCCGTCCACGTCGTCGCCAGTTAACTAAAACTTACCACAACTTGACAAACATCTTTCAAATGGTTGATAATTCAGACGTTATATGCAGAAAAAACTTTATATGTTATATTGTTTCACAAGAATCACAGGAGAAGCACAGCCTAATAGGCCGGGCATACTTCACGCGATTTCAGTCGCGACGCGATTTGGCAATTCGCCAGAAGTCAGACCCAACACTAGCAAACTGCACATGCATAGTGTGTATAACTTACGTGAACTGATAAAATGCCCTGTCTTTTGTACATTTAAAATGTGCTTACAATGGGTTATGGACAGTTGGAATATTGCCAAATCGCGTCGCGACTGAAATCGCGTGAAGTATGCCCGGCCCCTAAGACCTTGGGCAGAGTTCACGCGGTTTTATCGTCGATTCATGGCCCCAAGACAAATGTTACGAGTTCACTGCATGCCAACCTTCTTGCATTTCGGTTGTGATAGTTAGTCACGATTAGTCGTGTTGGAAAACTATCACAACCGAAATGCAAGAAGATCCGCATGCAATAGTATTCCTACAGTTGTCTTGTCGCAATCAATCGCGATGATGAAATCGCGTGAACTCTGTCCGAGACCTAAAGGGGTAGTGAAATTTGCAGAAGTGCATTCGAAACAGGTTGTTATACCATGTACTAACAAGCTTTTGCAGACAACCATGTTCAAATAGTTCCAAACTGATAAGAGCTTATCAATTTTGGAACTATAACTTTGAACAATGAACGATTCTATGCATAAAGTCATTCTTCCAAAAAATTTCAAAAAAATCAATCAGGAGAGATTTGTAGAGAATTATTAATGAAGTCCTGGAAGATTTGCTGCTTTTAACCACCTGCTTTTAACTG